>JABSTR010000085.1:0-21433 GCA_013339765.2 Haemaphysalis longicornis
TTTTTAAAATTTTGCGAAACTCTACGCAGAAAATTAGCAAAAAAGTTTGCACTCCGACTTAGAGTAATTCATACTTTTAGTGCGCAGCCTATACTTATGGCTTGAATACCATTGTCCAAGTTTTCAAAATTAGGAACCAACAAAGAAGCTCCAACCTGAAGGCGCGTCTTAAAGAAATTTGGTGAAAGGCTTTCATAAGGGCGATGCTCCGCATCTATCAATCATTCACCGGAATACCTTTTGGGTAGCTTTGTTAAACACTGTAAAATTTTTGTTGTTATTGCCACTATAATATGCGCGAATGAAATAGCCGCGATTTATGGTTTCGACAGCTTTTCAATTCAGCATAGCATTTTTAAGCACGACCTTGAAGGAATGCAAAGCTGTTCGCGCTTCAAATTTCATATTTAATGTTCGAAGCAGTTATACTGTAGCATGCGCCCTCTCTGAGCACTTCAACTGCCCTCCAAAACCCACGCACCTTCATTTCTAATGCCTGCTTACCACACAAAGACACCATTACGTTTGAGAAATATAACTACAGTTTTTTTAGAAATTAGAAATCACTCACTGTGTGATTGGGAACCATTGCCTGATTTTGTGATACTTGATTTGTGGGCAACTTTTCTGCCGAAATGTTTCTTGTCCGCCTCAACAAGAGACACCCATAAGGGTATACTGCACAAAGAAACCCTCTGAATAGACCTCCCGGATCTGCTGTTCGGCGATGAACGAATTTATGACTATACCAAAGAAGTCATACTGGCTATGCAAGGTATCCTAACACCAAAAAACGTCAAATCAGTGAACGCGGTAGATACGGGCTACACTGGTTCCCGTTTGTTATCCCGAGTACACACAAAAATAGAACACCGTAACTTTTACATGCACTAGTCTGCACTTACAGATAGTTAGAGCGTGCTACTCGGCCATTTACGCAGAATACGTCCAAGGCATGCAGGATCTTGGTTGAAGTGTAGGGATTGTGTACGAAATTGGCAGATACTGCGGATAGTTGATAATCGACATGGTGCGAAGGCATAAATGAACTTGCATTTTTGGAGTGTGATGGGCTTGGTGAAATATCTGAGAATTTGCAATGGTGAAGCGTGGCGAATGAGTTCGAATACTGGGTGAAACAAAAGGAAACGCCGCCCACAGAACGTGATACATAGATGAACTGTGATTTTACTAGGATCCCCCTCCCCACAAGTCGCTCTTCTGATCTACGCCCTTGGAGCGGTGCAGGGAACCCGGTGTTATCACGTGTTACTTTCCAGGGCACCTCCCGCAAATCCCTACCCACCCTCGGTGGGTGACGGCAACAACTTTTATTGGGTGCGTTTTTGAGAATGCAATGGCTGGATTCTCTGCGGAGTAAAAAAAGAAAGAAAACTATCCGTGCACCCGGCTAGGAAGCAGCAGCAACAGCGACACCCCTCCGTAAAATCCGGACAAAAGGGAGAGAAAGCTTCGGCCAAATGTTTATGACTACCGCAGGCCAGGCATAAGGAAGGTGATATTGGCATTTTCATAGAGGGCTGCATATAATCTGTACGATCTAAACGCCAAGGCAAAACACTTCATATTGACCCCATGGCACTATTGTACGCGGTCATACAAAGTTAGAGCTATAGAGGAAAAAGTTATAGAGGAAAAAGAATATTTTAAAGTCACCATTGAACTGGCGAGTATGAACAAGCAATCAGTCTATACTATACCATCAGTCTATACTATACCATCAGTCCCTCCAGCGGAGGGACCTAAATATATCCACGGGCGGAGCTGAGGACAAAGTACACAGAAACCGCAACAACCCTATCGCTCCCCTGCATGAGCAACTTGTACATAACAAAGAGGTCATTCAAAGTGTTTGAATCACACAGTTGGGCGCCCGCATGACAGTTTCGTGGCCGGAAACATAATCGGCTTCGGTGCATGTGCCCACAGAGATGTTGCTTTACATCTAACAATGTTTGCCGAATAGAATTAAGGGAGTAAATAGAGCAGATCGGTATGCAAACACTGTGGTGAGCTTAGTCTACAGCCGAACTTGGCCCGGTTGCATTAAACTGAAACGTTCCCTGTGTTCGCCTGGATTTTTGTTTCCGAGTGCTTACAGCAAACATATTGCAAACGGGCCTAGTCGTAGTCGTCAAGGGTGTTCGGAATAGTGTTTAAAGAATTTCCGTGCGGTAATCTGCACAGCTGAGCAGCCGACAGGACTCACCGGCGAAGCGACCTTTTTTCTTCTCAAGTTTCCGCCCAGCACGATCAAAACGCCACCTCAGTGCTTGCAGCATTTGGTGTATATTTGTTTAGAAAGTAAACATTATGGTTCCATCATCCGCGTTAGTTTTTGAGCGGAGGCTGAGAGTCATTAGAAGGGAGGAGAGGATTCCAGACATTTATTCACTGCGCGGAAACGAAGGTGCTGAGAAGACTCCCCTAACCAGTGCTGATTGGGTGATCTCCGGATTGGGTATGTTCACTAAGGAAGATCACCATCATTACAGGAAGGGTCGTCGTTGTTAATGAACATGGGAACAGTCCCCCCCCCCCTTTTGTAGTTTTATACTATTTTCCATTCCTGCAGTACGTAATTCACCCATGGCTTCGTCGCGTCTCCACATAAAGAAATGCCCTTACTTCAGCGAATTTAAAATTTTACATACAATGTGTCTGCAGTTTCAGAGAAAACCGTTAAGCGTTGCAACAGTTTTCTATTTTAATTAAGCGCTGGAGACAATCTGTAAAGAATTTGTATTCCGCAGACGGACCAAGATACACCTATAACACTGATATATATATTGAAAAGGGGTTTATTTGCCGGTAGATGCAGATGGTCGCAGAGGTCTAGAACCGCAGAGAGCGAGAGAGCCCAAACGATCACACCCAAAGCCGCGCAGACCGAGCCTCTTCTTTGTTAACACGTGCGGCTGGTTGTCTGCTAGCAACATGGCGATGTCCAATGGCACATAGCCATTAAAAGGGATTGTTCGCAGTTTCTAATTATTGCAGCCCGCGTTACCTCATTACAACTGCCCCCGGGGAACAAAGCGCCATCCCGGCGCCTCACGGGGCACACGACACTAGGACATCATAATACGGCTGGACATGAACAGTCTTCTTCCGCGGCGACGGAGATCTGAGGAAGGTGTCATGGGCTCTATGACGTAGTTCACCGGCGACGTCTGTTCGAGGACACGGTAGGATCCGTGAAACAGAGAAAGAAGCTTGCTACACAATCTTGGTGGGGTGGAGGGAATCCACATCCACACCATAGATCCTGGAGAATACGTCGGGTGGGTAGCTGATGCGTCGTGCCGAGATTTTTGCTGCAACTTGTGGGGAGCACTTCGGCGCCCCTCGCCACGAGCTCTGTCCTCGGGCCCTCTCCGCCGCCGGACGCCCACCGGCCGCGCATGGCCTCCGAGATCCCCCCGCGCACGCTTTACTGGGCAGCGGGACCTGGGGACGTCGGCGCCCGAGAGATGGCGCTGGCGGACACGGGGCAGCGGGCAGAGAGGTGAGCAGCGGGCGGTGGTGGTGAAGAACCGCCAGCGGGGACTGGGACTCGGGGGGCAGAGTGTCTTTGGTACTGGTGTCGGTGTGTGTCCGGACGCGGAGTGAGAATGAGCTCCATGTGAGTAAAGAGTTTCTCATTGTACTCAACCGCAGTGTGCCTCATTCTTTGGCATGCCGTAGAGAGCAGGCCCACATCTGGCCTCCAACGTGGAGTTGTTTCCCCTTAGAAAGCTAGCGTCGGAGCGGATCGTAGAGAAGCTGTTGGAGACATTCACTCGTTTCGGCTTCCCCTCCGACCTGATCACTGACAATGCTTCGTATTTCTCAAGCAGAGTCTCTTCAGACTGTTGTCGAGCGCTGCACATTCGGCACAGGAAAACGAGTCCTGATCATGCTCAGAGCAACATCACTGAGAGGGTGAACCGGAACCTGAAGTGCATGCTGGTTGCGACAATCAAGGAGCATAAGGACTGGGACGCGCGTTTGCTTGAGCTGGCTTTCGCGACTAGGACTACCGTAAATAGGTCAACGGGTTTGACACCAGGTTACCTAAACTTCGATAGAGAGATCGCTTTCCCGATGAAAATGCACTGCTGTACGCGGCGGCGGGAAACGTCCCTTCTCTGTCGCAGTACGCGGCTAGGCTCCGGGAACGCCTTTGGGCAGCACAACGCACGGCTCGGGAGAACCTCGAAGTGGCGAACATGGAGCAAGCCGAGCAGTATAACAAAGGCCGTCGTCACCTTGTGTACAACATCGGTGACCTAGTTTTCAGGAGAACACACCCACTCAGCAATGCTGCGCACGGCTTTACCGCGGCGCTCGCACACAAATGGCAAGGGCCATACCGAATTACGGCTCAGACAACTCTGCTCACGTATGAGATGCAGTCGCTTGAAAGCGATGAGCTGATGGGTCTTGTGCACGTTAGCGATGTCAAGGCCTACCATGTTCGCACTGGCGATGATGAACGGGGGATAGAGAAACCGGAACGGGGGAGCCCCCTCTGACTGTCGGAAGGATCGGCGATAGGGCTCGCATCCATCGCTACGATTTCAGGCCGAGGTAAGAGCTCGCACCTGGGCGTAGCCCCTTCATTCGTTGCAGGAACCGCGGTGGCAGAAAGAATAACGGTCGGCGGGGTCCCAACCCCCCGCCGGGTTCAAACCCCCGCAAACGTTGGCGGGACCGCCCGCCGGCACCGGCCACCAGACCCACCAAGAGGAGGAGCGGCCGCAGACTCCGCCTGGCAGCGTCAGACCCAATGGCCGGGGGGAGGTCGGGGGTGCCCGGGCCACGGCGGCAGGCCCACCGTCGTCGACCCCCCCCGCCCCTCCCCCCCGCAACGAAGAAGCTGCGGAGCGCGGCCACCTGGACGGTGGTCGCAGACGGCGCGGCAGTGTCCTACTGCGCGCGGTCGCGCTGGAGGGACCAGGGCCCAGCCAGAGCGCGGGGACGACCTGGAGGGGGTGCCGCCACCGTTCCGCAGCCTGACGCTGGCAGAGCGGGACGACGAACCACCCCCAGCGTTCTCCGAAAATGAGCGGAGGGCACTGTGCTCCACCTGCGGCACCCTCGTCGTCAGCTGGGACGCCCACAGGATCGGCGCCTTGCACCTGGAGCGGACGGCGAGGAACGAGAGGGCGGCTCGGGCCGCAGTTGCTGGCGCGGCCGGCCTTTGGCTGGTCGGCGCCGTCCGGGCTAACCACCGGGCTCGAGGAGGCGGCCGTGCGGGTGTTGATGGCAACCCGCCTGGACCTGCTCACGGCCACCGCACGCTGCCTGGTGTCCGTGGAGCCCTTGGAATGTGCGGCGAACCAGGGGCTGGCGGGTGGCAGGCCCGCGCTCGTCGCCCCATCCATCGGGGCACCGGACCCGGCCCCCAGGAGCCTGCGGGTACACAGCGGGGCGGGCGGGCAGCTGTTCGCGGCCCCTCCGGGGGCGGCCACTGAGGCCGGCCCGGGGCACGTGCTCGAGTCGCCCAGCCTGACGCCGGAGGACGCCAGCGACATCGACCTCTCGGAGGAGGCCGCCGACCAGCTGCTTCTGGGGACGGCGGGCGAGGCTTGAGGGGGGAGAGATGTGGGGAGCGCTTCGGCGCCCCTCGCCACGAGCTCTCTCCTCGGGGCCTCTTAGCCGTCGGACGCCCACCGGCCGCGCATGGCGTCCGAGATCACCCCCGCACGCTTTGCTGGGCCGCGAGACCTGGGGACGTCGGCGCCCGAGAGATGGCGCTGGCGGACACGGGGAAGCAAGCAGCGAGGTGAAGGAGCGGGCGGTCGTGGTGAAGAACCACGCGCGGGGACTTGTACTCGGGGGGCAGGGTGTCTTTGGTGCTGGTGTCGGTGTGTGTCCGGACGCGGACTGAGAATGAGCACCATGTGAGTAAAGAGCTTCTCATTGTACTCAACCGCAGTGTGCCTCATTCCTTGGCATGCCGTAGAGAGTAGGCCCACAAACTGATCTTCAGTCGTAAAGGACCTTGCAAGCTGGTGGGATTCTTCCGCGTACTTGCAGCTTCAGAAGCTGGGGAGCACTCGGAGCGATCCTGTCGTTAGGAGAGAACCGTATCAAGGGTGCATGACGGCTCGCGACCATACAGGAGGGAAAAGGGCGAGACACCTGTTGTGGCCTGAATGGGTGTATTGTACGCATAAGTCACGTAGGGCAGCACAAAGTCCCAGTCATCGTGATCCGCTGAGATATACATCGACAGCATGTCGCCGAGGGTTCGGTTGAAGCGCTCAGTGAGGCCGTTTGTCTGCGGATGGTACGCTGTACTTGGGCGATGGACAACAGGGCACTCAGCAAGGAGGGCGCGAATAACGACTGACAGAAACACACGTCCCCTGTGGCTGAGGAGCTCCCCGAGGCGCCCCATGCCGCAGAATGAAGTGCCGTATGATGAAAGAGGCGATGTCTCGTGCTGTGGCGGCAGGTAGAGCCGTAGTTTCGGCATAGCGCGTCAGGTGATCGACGGCGACGATAACCCATTGGTTGCCGAAACTGTGTTGGGCAAAGGTCCATACAGGTCTATACTAACACGGTCGAATGGTTTCTCCGGCCAAGGAGGCGGCTGCAGTGGACCCACCTTAGTTGGAAGGCGAAGACTTGCGACGCGGGCAGATAGTGCATGACCTAACGTACTTGCGCCAAAGGTGTACTTGCCGCGCCAGTAATAACAGAGATGGACGTGTTGGTATGTTTTTATCAAGCCAGCGTGGGCACACGTTGGATCGGCATGAAGCGATGCGCAAATGTTGGTGCGAAGGTGCCGAGGAATTACGAGCAGCCACTTTCGCCATTCGTTGAGGTACTTCCGCCGGTAGAGCAACCCGTTACGAAGCGTGAAGTGCACAGCTTGTCTGCGCAGGGCCTGAGGTCCTTCAGTACAGGAAACGTCCGAGAGCAAGGAGATGAGCGAAGCAATCCATGGGTCTTTGCGTTGTTCAGAGGGCATGTCAGTGAAAGAGAGAGGGGACACGACGTCGTCCTCAGGCAGGATGCAGGCAGTCTCTGGTGACATTGGAGAACGAGATAAGGCATTAGCGTCAGAATGTTTGCGGCCAGACCGATATATGACACGTATGTCGTACTCTTGTAGCCGTAAAGCCCAGCGAGCTAGCCGTCCAGACGGATCTTTTAGTGTGGACAACCAGTATAGCGCATGGTGGTCTGTGACGACGCCGAAAGGGCGGTCGTTCACTTGGTCGGAACTTATCTAGTGCCCAAACTATGTCCAAACACTCTTTTTCTGTGACGGAGTAGTTTGCCTCAGCCGTGGTAAGGGTACGGCTAGCGCAGGCGACAACGTACTCGTCAAAGCCCGATTTTCGCTGAGCAAGCGCAGCCCCAAGACCAACGCCACTGGCATCAGTATGAACCTCAGTGGGGCGTTCGGGTCGAAATGCCGCAGGATAGGTTGGTGACGTAAGAAGCTTCCGCAACGTCAGGAACACGTTTTCACAAGCAGGGGACTACGAAGTGAGGTCTTTAGAGGTACCAGAGAGAAGCTGCGTCAATGGTGCAACGATGGTCGCAAAGTTGCTGACGAAGCTCCTCAAGTAAGAACATAGTCCGAGGAAGCTCCTGAGGTGCTTCATAGATGTCGGCTTCGGGAACTCGGCAACTGCCTTAAGCTTAGACGTGTCGGGACATTGAACTCATACAGGCCGTCAGGTGTTATGAAAGCCGTCTTTGCGCGATCAGCCTCGGCCATAGGTACCTGCCAGTACCCGGAGCGCAAGTCGAGCAACGAGAAATATTCGGCCCCTGGCAAGCAGTCGAGGGCGTCATCAATACGCGGGAGAGGGTAGACAACCTTTCTGGTTATCTCATTGAGGCGCCGATAGTCGACGCAAAAGCGTATCGAACCTTCCTTCTTGGTAACAAGGACTACGGGAGACGCCCAGGGACTGTTGGAGGGCCTATTGACGCCTCGCTCAAGCATCTCGTCCACGTTTTCATCAATAGTACGTCGTTCTTTGTGGGAAACGCGATAAGGTCGTTGTCTTAGCGGCGGGTGCGACTTAGTGTCTATCGTGTGTTCGCCTGCTGATGTTTCACTTAGCGGAGCTTTCAAGCAGTCAAAAGACAAGCGAAACCGATGGAGGAGTGCCAGCAGTTGATCTCGTTGTGTGGGCGTGATATCTCCATCGATAGCCTGATTGAAAACGTCGGATGGTAAAACCTCTGCTTCGGATGTAGCACTCAATTCTGCGACATGATTGATAATGGGAGTATCGTCGGGCACATCGATGACAGCACTTGGCTTGACAGGCTCAATCCACCCGATAGTCTCGCCCTGTAGCAGCGAAATTTTATCCGAGGGCCAGTTACTAACAAGTATAGGGCTCGTACCAGCATGGTTCGTTAACAGTGCGGACGGCAGCGGAAGACGCCTCCGTCCAATGAAGAGGTCGGACGGCGTAAAAAGCACGGTTGTGTCAACAGTGCACGCACAGCACAGGGGCACGGAAACCGAGCAGTGCGGCGAAATTTTAAATGCAGAGCATCTCAGTAACTCACGATGTGACCCGCGTTGTCCCGTCGTAGTCCGCACCATCGTTGTCCGCACCCCTCCCCCTACACTATATAAAAGAAAATACTATCCGGCGCCAGGTTTCGATCCCTCGACCCCGCGGGCGGAACGCAATGTGCATGGTGCTCTACCCACTGCGCCACAAAGCCGACACAGAATGGGAGGCTACGGACGCGCCTTATATCCTTGACTCATTCAAATTACTGCTGACGAGCGCTCTCTCGTCAGACGTTGCCACAAGTGCAACAACATTAACGTAACGCAAACTACTTAACGTCGTGCGCCCCCGAAAATGCTCTGCATTTGATCGTGCCCCTCGCGAGGGGGATGTTGACGCTACCTCTTTCTGAGAACGAGTGCAACCGCCGAGAACAAGGTCCCAGGAGCGGCGCGCGCGCCGTGGACTGGTGGCGCCATCTGTCAGATGCGACGCGAACTACTATTTGCATCTTCGCTGACGACCAATTTAGCAGCAGTTGCCTCATTATAGTGCGCGTCGCAATCTAGTGCAAATTCAACTTCCGCACGCGCACAATCGATGACGGCGTGGTGACGAGTGAGAAAATCCCAGCAGGGAAAAGGTTTGGGCGTGTTGGTTCATCGTCAGACGGAAAACAAGCTCTAAATAAAAACACAGGACTCGTAAAGAGATGGAAGAAGAATAAGCACAACCGCAAGCGCAAAGCCAGAATAGCTAAACTATCCGTTGGAGCACAGCGATACGCTGAATTTCTCACACGAAACAAGTGGCAATCACTGTGCGGACGTCTCAGTGGGAGACTTGGAATGCGTAGCACTTAGGCTCTCCTACGGGCTCTCATACAACCTAATGAGACGAAGGCGGATCAAACCAACGACGCGCTCCGTCTCTTGCATCAACAGGTCGTACAGCACGATGAACTGCTTCAACAAGTCGTTGCCAAATACCTACCTGCCGCAGACGCGCCCCGTTACAGTGACTACGCTGGACTCCAGCCGGATGACCAAGAAATGGATGCCGACATCACGGTAGAGGAAGTCCAAGCAGCGTTACAGCAGCTAAGGCGCAAGACTACTTCGGGCCCGGACAAAATCACTTACAAATTACTCTACAACCTAACGGATAAGGACTACGAAACACTACAGAGTATATCAACCGCGCATTGCAGACACGGCGACTCCCACAAGCCCGGAAAACGGCGAAGGTAGTCCTCATCTCAAAGCCGGGGCAGAAGCTCAGCTTAGATAATATTCGACCAATATCCCTCACGTCTTGCCTCGGCAAACTGATGGAGAAAATCGTCATAGACCGGCTCCACAGACATCTAGAATGAACAAAAGCCTTTCCTGACACACTAATTTGTTATCGAAAATGCATATCTACACAGGAATGTCTCCTGCAGCTCAAAGAGGACATCCTGGATGACCCTGGCGCAGTGCAGATGAGGGAAATACTGGCATTAGACCTGTGTAAAGCTTTTGATAGTGTCGCACATGACCTCATCCTTCAGAATCTAGAAAGCACGAATTGTGGCCAGAAAATGTTCAATTACATCAGAGATTTTCTTCGAGACCGCAGCATAACGCTCACCTTCGGACCTTATGAATTGAGCATCCAACAACCCCCAAGCAGAGGCACACCGCAGGGCTCCATCTTGCCTCCAACGCTTTTCAATCTTGCCATGAAGGATCTGCCCAGAATGCTCGCCCGCATACCTGGCATTAAACATGCCATTTATGCGGACGATATCACAATATGGACCAAGGAAGGATCCCTGGCTGAAATAGAGCAGGCGCTGCAAGAAGCTGCTGATGCAACCGGAAGATACGTGACCCGGGCGGACTCTCTTGCTTACCCGAGAAATCCGAATTCTTGGTGGTCACGAAGCACAGGGGCATCAGAAACAAGAAGAACTGCACATCACCATAGTAGGCACACCAATTCCCCAACGCTCTCACATCAGGGTTCTCAGTATCACAATCCAGAATAATAATATGCAAATATGACCATACGGAAGCTGCTATGATCAAGGGACACAGGTGATACATATGCAACGCCGCATATCCAGTCGGCACAAGGGAATGCGCGAGGCCGACCTTGTGCGACTCAGCGCATCGCTCATTGACTCGCGTATATTGTACTTCCTCCTATATCAAAATCCCACAAAGACGGAATTCAGTTCAAAGGAAGGCCTTAGAGCAAGCACTTGGAGTTCCGCAATATACATCAACACAAGCGCTCCGGGCCCCCGGAGTCACCAACACACTGGATGAGCTCCTGAGTGCGCAGCGCCTAGGACATTTCCACCGACTCGGTAGCACGGACCAAGGCCGGGCCATCCTGCGTGATATCGGCTACTCTGCGGACCCACCACCATCCGCATCGCAGGAAGAAAAATGCCTCTCCCTTCAACACCATGCACGCAAACCATCACTCCCCTGCCAAAGAACATGGACACGGACCGGCATGCTGAATGGCGCCACATCAGGACTAACGTCCTCTCAGAAACGCTGCAGCCCCTCGGGCCCGTCAGCACGTTTACTAAGTTGACGCAAATCCTGAGTATGATTAGGGAGGCATCACGGCTGTCGTCGGACCCCTAAACTACGAACTTCTCATGATCGAACCAGACGTACATGCTATCGACGACCTAGAAACTTGATCTATTGCACGAGCCATATACGCTGCTACCACCCATATAGTTCGTCCCCAAACACCCATCATCATCGTCACCGATTCGCGAGCCGCCTGATGACGATTGATCAGAAACCATCTGCACCACCGTACAGCCCGACAGTCCGCCTCATCAAAGATGCGCTCGACTACAAACCGTACACTTTCCACATTATTTGCACTCCTGGGCACGAGGGTTTGGCAGGAAATGAGCGGGCACATACGCTCACCCGCGCCACCGTTTACCGGGCACCTGACAGCTCTCGTCAACCCTAAGCGATGCACAGCCATCTTCCAGCCCGCGCGAATACCTCGAGTCAACACCAACTAGCCCAACTTTGAGCTTTAACTGTAACACCTCGAGTCTACGCGCGCAGCGCAAGGTACATCCCTCCCCACATCGTACACTCACAAGGCGGCAGTCCGCCCTCCTTTGACGCATTACCCACTGAACATATCACACATCGCTTTCGAAATTTATCCGGCACCCCTACTCGCTCGTTCTGCGGAGGTTACCCAAACAAATTTCACACAATGTGGGCCTGTGATCGACATCCAAAGTTGACCCGCATCCTGAATCCAACTCCGGCATCGTGGGAGGCAAGTCTGTCTGACCCCAGCGCTGCGATAGACCCCTGCTGACGTCCAGAGCGAAGAAAGCCATGGCGACAGCTTCTCAAGACGGCGCCCTGGAAGAAGGGTGCTTAGGAAAATAAAGTTTGCTTCCTTACTTCCTCGACACAGCTAAAACTATTCTGCCACACCTTCTGTATGGCCAGTAAGACATCGAAACTCTGGTTGAATGAGTAGTATAGATGGAACTGGAGTATAGAAGAGAAGCTTAAAAAAGCAATGAAAGGTGCGGTACCCGGAAGTCCGACACTCACAACAGCGTCATTTTGTAACTTCTACCAGCTCGTATGCACACATTGGCAACGTGCAAGGCGTGATAGGCATATCCCTATATCACCTTAAAATAGGCAGAGTACATCTACAATGTGTGTTTGGAGATGCAGGTGCGAAATCCTTAAACCAATTATAGGCCACCCAGTGAACTGATCATTCGCATTAAGAATTAGGAGGGGGGTTGCGCGGAGTGTCGCAGCCGCTTGTGACCACTGAAACACTGGATAATAAAAATACGACACTAGAGGAGGGTTATAATAGTTGAAGGCTCGACACAGAATCCTATGAGATAATTTTTGATCGAGGTACGAAGGGCGCTAGCAAAAATGGCTGCCTGCCACACCCGCGTTATGACAACTGATGTGTGGGAGCCGAAAGGGAGCCATAAAAAAGATCGCTTTGCCCGCGTCCTTCCTTTGTCAAGTTCCTCCAGTCTTTGAGAGATAATCCAATTTGGAAAAGGTGAATTACCATCTCCCCACTGCGAATGCCAGTTTGGGCAATATGTCCCTTTGTTTTTAAGGGCAATTACCCCTGCCAGTTTTTGGTTGCTGAAATAATGATTGAAATACGGACATTAAACTGTTAACCATATATCTAGTTCCCCGTAAAAAACATTTTGATTTAAACAGTACTATGCAAACCGGTATTTTCTGTAGTAATTCCTGAGTTTTGGGTGCCTTAAAGGTATATCCAGGTATGTAAGATGAAATTAATGTCAACAACTGCACAGGACGAAAAGAAAAAAATGACAAGTTCAATAGTGACTGTTTTCTTCGAATTTGAAGGATTTCACCGAGCAGAAAGGTAAACGAATGTCAGAAGCATAACTACAAATATAGTCGTACAAGCGATAAGCACTAAGGCACTCAGAACAACAAAGACAAATCTGAATAGAAGACTTCATTAGACGTGAAGCATCTCTGCTAAGTAATAACATGTACAGCCTGTAAACAAAAGGTGCAGTCTCTATCGCCATTTCGATGATTGTGAACGTTAAAAAAAGTTCTATAACTGTAAACTTGTCCGCGCAGCCTGTTGAAATAGAGGCTGAGAAGGATATCTCTAATTCATATGGGGGAGGGAATGTGTCAGGATCTTTGTTAGCCCGCAAGAAGAATGAATGCGCGTTATCCCACTTAGATTTCAAGATTATGTTTGGTCCATATACTTCAGGAAGCCGTCTATGTTGAGACGTTAATCTTTGGTGTAGGGTTTCGACACCACGGTATTGGAGGCTTCCACTGCCGTTGCGAAATATGGAGATATAGGCCAATGTTGAGTGCTGAGCTATTTGTCATGGAGTATTCTCCATGTTAGGGTGTCCTTCACAGTACGGAAAAGGGACGGTACCAAGTAAATTTGGGTGGCGCTGTGTAAATTTTCAGTTTCGCAATGTGCTGGTCGGGATATGCCAGATGAATTTAAGTGAACTTCTGTAGGAGAAAGTACTAAATACGCTGTTTAGTAAAAGATGTCTTAGCCTATTAGCCCTGGACATCTTTTAAAGAGGATGCTTGCTTGCGTTCGCGCCCTTAACTATAGTAACTAAATGAAATGAAGTATGAATGCCTAGGTTGAATTTCGTTATATATATTTTTAAGCACTGCCACAACCAAAGTCCCACTACCTCCAGCCATAAGAGAAGGCATACACATTCCACCTATTCCAAAAAAAACATGCATCCCGTGCACACGCTACAGCGAAGACACGCGCTGGCCAAATCCCTCCACAAACAGTACGAAAAATCAGAGAACGTGGCATACATAGACGCAGTCTATTACAAAGGCCGCGACGCCATGGCATTCGTGGTAGTCGATCGGCAAGGAAATTCAAGAACTTCCGGCTCAATTCACACAAAGGAACCGGAGGCGGGAGATGAGGCGGCCATAGTACTGGTAATGACGGCCTCCGCAGACATCAAATATGTAATCAGTGATTACAAATCTGCTATTATTAATTTTTCAAGAGGGCGAATATCCCCAGAAGCATCTGCAATCCTTAAAACTGGCTTTTGTCGCGATGCGCACAAAGTATGGGTACCTGCCCACTCCGGCCTGGCTTGCAACGAGTGCTGCTCGAGGGTTCACCGACCGAGCTGACATTGACCCTAACACCATATTCCCCCATTCGCTGAGACGGCCGGGCAGGAATCGGCTCGTGCCCTACAGGCACGTAAAAAATCACTACCGTCTGGAATGGGCCCGTTTCTTCCCCACTCATTCATCACTCAATAAGAGGCAATCTGTCGTATGGCCAATACTTCTGACGAATTAGTATCCGAACCCGGTTATGTATAGCTACTGCTATCCAGGGCAACATTCCGACAAATGCCACACATTTAAAGAAAGGGCAGATCTAGCACATATGCTATGGACCTTCCCGCAGGCGGCTACACCCGCGCGCAGAATCACTCAAGCGGAGCGATGGGGACCGTGTTGCTCAGTTCCGAATTAGCCGATGAAGTTTGGACCGTCCAGCTAGCTGAGGACTCTGCTAGAGCCCAAGGGCTCTTGGCCGACGCCTAGGATCCCCAGCCTCTCCCAATTAAATTATTTCTCTCTCTCTCTCTCTCTCTCTCTCTCTCTCTCTCTCTCTCTCTCTCCAGGTATCACAAGCCTGTTTATTGTGGCACTGTCAGAGCTTGTACGACAATATAAGAACGACTGCTTTATTAATTGATTTTTTGGCTTATTAATTACATTAGTAAAACAATGGAGGGCTTCGAATTGTCCTGTATAAACAGACATTTTACGGTGCTTTTGTCAAACACCTGGAAGATTTTGGGAAGGCATTCTGGGACGACGATTTGATGTTATGAAGCAAGCAATGTACCAGTTATGTCGGAATTTTTTCTACCTAATCGGTGTTTGTTATATTATCGAGACAGTGATAGCACAGAACGGAATATGAGTGGAGAAAGTGCGTTTGGTAGCTGCCTTCTGCTGTCATAAGGGTGTCGTTGCAAAGGAGACGTAATACGGTGCACGCCTCTTGTACGTCGAGGTGCACATCTTGTACTTAGTAGGACTTGATTGCTGGCTAGTTGGTTCATGATGTACGAAGGAAGGACGTACAAGAAGGAATCTTGTCCGTCGAGTGAACGTCTAGGTGCACGGTGCACGTCACTGGCGAAGTAGCCGTTTCGCTTGCGCAGTACACTGGGCACCGGCGCTTCGGTGGAAGAAGCTATTTCTGCCTGCCCTGGCCGTCCGCCTGGCTTAGCAACACTACGGATTATCGGGCGAACTAAGCGTCCGAAATGATCTCATCGGATATCGTGTAAGTTGAGAAGGAAGAATATAAAGCAAGTGTTTCTCTGAGTAACTGGATTTCCACGTGGCTGCGGGTGTGTTCGCTCGAGCGCGTGCATGTGTCGTCACCGTTAGTCAGCTTCGGATAGAAATCCATGGCATACTAGAGAGGAGGCTATAACCTGGCGTGAACTAGAAGAACCATATACCCTTACCTTGGCTACCTTCGTATCACACACTCGGTCATATATCTACCGACACGCACACAGTACAACAAACAACTGACACTGTAACACACCCCGGGTGAATTGCAGAACATACAGCGGCCCCCACCCTTGCCCCCCTCCACCCCACCCCAACCATCCAGTAGCGCGAGCCCGCGCTTTCAAAATTGAATCCCCGAAAGCAACCAGACGAGGTGTACTGGGCTCGCTGGGCATTAACCGACGCAGGAGCCCTGGACTGAGTCCTTCTCCCGCTTTCCAGAGCGAGCCTGCTTTCACATAGAAGAAAGGTTTACCATCAGTGACAGCCTTGCTTGCATTGCGGGAAATCTACAAACAGATCGTCGAAGAAATAAGTTATCCAAGCGGTGAACGGCCCTGCACGATGAAAGTTGAACACGTGATTTGTTTGAATGCAATTAATTTAGAGTAAACTAGCACGTGCCATGGCGTTAAAAAAGTGAGGGTGAAAATCGTTTCAGCCATACGCAGTACACTGATTCGTCTCCGTTTGAAACGTTTCTCTTATCTCACAAACAGCTTGCTGAAAAAATGCAAAACGTGTGATTCAAAGATTGCAATCAAGCCCGCTTCAACGATGGAACCAATGAAGCCCGAAATTCGAGGATACATCATTCAACGAAACAGTGATTACAAATATTGTGAGTCTTCAAGCTTTACAGCATAAAAAATCAGAGCTAGGGCTTCAAACATAACAAAATAAACTGCTGCGACTTAAACACACGAATCAACGTCACTGTTTTGCCCAAACACATACAATCTGCTACGTGTAACAAAACCTCTGGACTGTGCGACAGTTAACAGGCTTAGCGCCACTGGTTAAGGGGGGGGGGGTAATGGAGGTGATTGAAATCTTGTGCTCAATAATTGCTTTACGTCGGCGTACTTTACGTCCGCGTTTACTGTTGCCATAAGACAGCGTTGTGTGGCTCTATAGAAAATATTATCTCAGTGCGCAGTCCTTTTATAAACTCCCTAGTGTGCCTCGTTGCAGTAGTGGTAATCGTTAAGCAAGTAGTAGGGTTATGCCACTGATTATTGCACTTCCCGTATGATGTACGTTTAAGGAATGTCACCACCTTTGAAAAGGCGTTTTTATATACCATTTTTATTATTACAATTTGAGAAGTACAACACAATCGAAAATGTTCTGCAGAAAGAATCATACTCACGTCTTAATTGGTTCAAAAGTTATAGCCAATTTTCTAACAGATGTTGAATGGTTCTCGAGCGGAAACTAAAGTGGTTCGGTACCTGAAAATTATAACACATCGAATATCAGCCACATACATTGAAACTTTTGTCGTATCTTTTAGTGTGATACGTAACACGTTATTCAAAGACAATTGCAAGGCTTACTTTGTCTACATATCACTCTGTCTAGACATCGCTTTTAATGTGGCGTCACACATTTCCGCAAAGGGACCCAACAAGCGTTTCTGTTGTTTACTTTGCACGCGCGTTATGCCCTAGCTCGTGAATACTACCGGGCTAGATTTTTTGATGATGATGATGATGGTTTAAGTTTAATGGCGCAAGGCCGACATGCAAAGAGAGCGCCAAATACAAAGTATTAGATAAGGAGGGAAATCGGATAAAGTCAGTTAATACTATGAGCACGTCTGGTTAAAGGGCCAGGGTGAAGAACGTGAGTGGTTAAAAAATAAATACAGGTGGCTGGTGGTGTATAAACACCAGGGGTAAAACTATGGTGATAAGAGATGAGTTGTAAGAAATGAACTTCAGATAGGAACCTTAAGGTTCGCTGAACAGAGAACATGGCTTCATCTCCTAAGAAGTATGACGGGTGTGGTGGAATATGTCGTGTGTGTAGTTGAGGGAAGTGTTTTCGTCGTCGTGTAATGTCGAGTGCCTTACATTGTATGAGGAGTGGATCACGGATAGGGCCTCTCCGCACCTGCTGCAGAGGTCTTGGAGACCCCGTGAGAAGGTGCGAGTGCGTTGCATGAGTGTGCCCTATCCGTAATCTAGCCAAGGCGACTTCAGTGTATCTATTACGTGTGTCGGTGGTGTATGGTCCCAAGTGTGGTTTTATTACGTGTAACTTGTTGTCTGTTTGTTCACTCCAGTGTGTTTGCCATGTTTTGCGAAGTTTGTCTGATGTGTGGTTTCACGTCGGTGTAGGGTAATGTGGTTATGTCTACTGTATTCGAAAGTGTAGCAGCAGCAGCCATTCGATCCGCTGCTTCGTTCCGGCTATACCACTGTGGCCAGGGACCCAGCAAAGAACCAGTTCAAATTTGCGTACATACACCGACATAATACCCTTGACTATTAGATTTACAACGTGATTTTTTGAAGACTTTGTTGACGACAACGCCCGCACGACACTGAGGGAGTCTGTATATATAATGGATTGTGGGATGTGACTTTGAAGGATATGATTAACAACAAGAAGTACACCATAAGCCTCTGCCGTAAAGATACTGGTATTACTGTTAAGAGTTCTAGTGACATTAAGGCCGGGCCCATGCGCCGCGCAGGACACAGAGGTGGCAGTTTTAGAGGCGTCCGTATAAAATTCAGAAAATTGATACTTCTGCTGCAATACAAGAAGTGCTGCAGAATTGCACATGTGGGAGCTCGGTTTTTATCTACATGTGTGAAGATGTGTCGCATGATACAGGGCGGAGATGCCATGGTGCTATAAAATCTGTTTGAGAACTTTGTATGGTGTCTAAAAAGGAGACAGAAAGCTCTGACGCTTCCTCTCTAACTCTGTAAGAGAAGGCGCAGAGAACGATGGTCGGTTTAGGAGTAGTGCAGTCTGAGACGTATCATAAAAAGCCGATTTAAAAGGATGGTGTGGCATAGATGAAATTTTAAAAGCAAAAAAGATCTGTGTATGCTCGCTGACGTTGTAGGTTCCACTTATTACACTCCACATAGAGGCTTTCGACCGGGCTAGTCCGGAAGGCGCCACATGCCAACCGGAGCCCCAGATGAAGCACTGGGTCCAGCATTTTGAGGGATGTCTTACTTGCTGACCCATAAACAACGCTTCCATAGTCTAATCGTGAACCTATCAGGCTGGTAAAAACACGTAAAAGAAGTTGTTTGTCAGCCCCATATGAAGAGTGGGAGAGAACCTTGAGTATATTCAGGCCTTTAAGTAAGCATTTATGTTTAAGTTGTTTTATGTGTTGAATGAACGAGAGCTTTTCGTCAAGGACTACACCTAAAAACTTGTGTTCATTTCTGACTGGAATTGAGACACCATTGAGTTTGATGTCTGGATCCGGCCGAATGCCGCGCCTTTTCGAAAACAAACACAAGTACACTTCACTGGATAAATTTAAAACCGTTGCTATCTGCCCAGCCAGCTAGCTTGTTTAACACCACTGGACTTGGCGCTCGCAGACAGACAGGTTACAAGACTTAAAGGATAATTGCACGTCGTCTACATAGATTGAGCAGGAAATGGTTGGTGGCAGAGCCTTCCGAAGAGAGTTCATTTACAATAAACAACGTGCAACTCAAAACTCCACCTTGCGGAACACCGTTTTCCTGCACATGAACCCTAGAGAGTGCAGTTCCACTCGCACGCGAAACGTTCTTTCAGAGAGGTAACTGGCAAGCGTGTTCCACATGTTACCCGACATACCAAAGGACTTCAAATCGCTGAGGATGCCGTACCGCCAAGCAGTGTCGTACGCCTTTTCAAGATCAAAGAATACTGTCATACAGTACTGCTTATGCAGGAAAGCATCTTTAATATATGACTCTAACGCAACGAGTTGATCGTTCGTAGATCGCCCCGCCCTAAAGCCCGCCTGGCAGCTCTCGAGAAGACCGTTGTACTCTAAGAAGTACACAAGTCTCCTGTTTATCATCTTCTCGAGGAGCTTGCACAGGCAGCTTGTCAGGGCAATGGGGCATAATAACTTGCGGGAGAGGAAGGGTCCTTTCCATCCTTCAGGAAAGCGACTACAATGACCTCCCTCCAAGACATTGGAATGTGTCCCGAAAGCCATATTTTGTTGTGTAGGTGAAGGAGTGTTTCGAGAGTGTCTGGGTGTAGGTGTTGTATCATGGTGTATGTGATTTTGTCTGCACCTGGAGCTGAAGGCTTACATGTGCTCAGAGCACCTTCAGCTCATGAATTGAAAAAGGAGAATTGTAAGTGTGTGCGACTTGTTGTTATCACGCAGGGACTTCTTTTCTACGATGTTTTTGTGTTTCATGAAAGTGTTTGTGTAGTGTGCTGAACTGGACACGTGTTAGAAGTGTTGTGCCAGTGTGTTAGCCTGGTCTTCCAGTGTGTCCCCTGTTGTACTAACCAGGGGCAGGCTGTGTGTCTGTAGTCCTTTTAGTTTTCGTATTCGTGTCCAGACTTTATGTGTGTCAGTGTACGAGTTGATGGAAGTGAGGAAGGTGCGCCAACTCTCCCTTTTCGCCTCACGACGCACTCGCTTTCCAAAAGCCTTTGCCCGTTTAAAAGAAATGAGGTTATGACGTGGGTACCGGCGAAGGACACCCCACGCCTTGTTCTGGGCCTCTCGCGCCCGCCTGCAGTCCTAGTTCCACCAGGCCTCCTTGGGCTGCGGGACCCACTGGAGGCCTGGGGGAATGGACTTTTCGGCGCGTCGAGGATGTGCGCCGTGACGAGTTGGGCGGCTTCCTCCACGTGTAGGTGTTTTATGGTTGTGTGTTTAGTTTAGATGTTCTGTGAATGTACTCCAGTTTGCTTTGATTCATTAAACCTTTTATGGGAGATGGACTGCTCGGGCCTATACCTATATACGTTAATGAAGTGGGGAATGGTCACTACCATATGGGTCCGTGCCCACACCCCACTCAAGACATGGAAAGAGAACTGCGGAACCAATAGCCAAGTCAAGATGAGAGTATGTATTGTGTCCTAAGTTATGATATGTAGGCTGTTTTTTGTTGAAAAGGCATGCTCCGGAGGATGTAAGAACTTCTCCACACAGGCGACCTCGGGCATCCGTTCTGGAGGAGCCCCAAAGAGAGTTGTGTGCATAATGTCGCCTGTTAGGATGTACGTTCGGGCAGCTGGTCAACCAGCGCCTCGAAGTCAGAGCTCAAAAGTGTGACATCAGGAGGAATGTATATGGAGCATACCGTTATCAACCTATTAAAAATTATTGTGCGTATTGCTACAGCCTCAAGGACGGTGTTGAGAGCGACAGGGTGGCATGCTAGGGATTTTCGGGCTATTATGGCTACACCGCCCGAAGAGTGTGTGCAGCCATCCCTGTCCTTTCTGAGACCATGTACCTATTTAAGAAATTTGTGTGCTTGGAATTCAAATGCGTCTCCTGAAGACACATCACACTTGGCTGATTAGCATGCAGTATTTCGTATACATCGTCAAGATTTTTAAGAGGGCCTCTACAGTTCCATTGAATTATGTTTTCTTTTCCCATTATTTAGTGTGAGAGCTACTGGAGTGTGTTTGTTTATGTGTCGTCTTTCGGGGCTGTGACTCTCGCCTTTTTTGGCTTGTCGGGAGGCTTTGGCGTCGGGACGCGTTCCTTGCGCTGCGTTGCAGGCAGGAACGGCCCACATCCATCTCGTCGTCGGATGTCCTGGGGTGCCCGACGGACCGGGCCCCCTGGACTTGGCCCCCCCTCGGGAGCCCTTCGTTTGAGCCGCCACTGCCGAGGGCGTCGGGGGCGCCAGAGGTGGCACAGGCGGTGCGGTGGCGGTGGGAACCGGTGCGGTGCCCGTGGTGTCCATCACCTCTGTACCCTCCAACGCACTGGAGGGCGGGGAGACAGGGCGGGAGCGGCACCGGTCCCGACGGAAGAGGTTGCCACCA
>JABSTR010000086.1:0-25231 GCA_013339765.2 Haemaphysalis longicornis
CCTCGTTTGCACTTGCCCCATGCTTGTTCATGGCTCCTCTGGTTCGCACCACTTCAGTGTCGCTATTACTAAGGCTAGACGCCGAATTCCCTAAGGTGGCGGGGGCTATTTGCGATGACAGGGTATTAGCGCGAGAGATGCATGTTTTTGTTGGTTCAGGTGCTGTGTGAGCATGCGAGAGCCGAAAATAAGAACGATGACTCAAAGTGCTTGAGGTCATCTTTTTTTCTACACTGCCGCATCTCAGTGCTTTATTTTGGCGTTTGCAAGCCCACAGGACTACCAAACCACAGAACACAAATGTCTGGTGCTGCCAACTCTAGGGAAATTTCCCTAGCTCTAGGAAATTTCGGTCGTCTTTAGGGAAAGGGGATTTTGTTAACATCGGGGGAACTTTTTTGCGTCCACATGGAGCACGCAACTCGACGTGTGGGTAAACCTCCAAGCCAATGCGCGATCCAGCTCATCCCTGCCTGTCAGCCAGTTCGCATGGCATCTGCAGGCAGCGCGGTGTGCCGGTAGGCCATCCATTCAGCAATGGGACTTGGAGCACTTTTCCCTACTTTCCCCACTGCCACCTTCAGCTGCAGTAGCCTCTGGTCCAGCTTGACATTGGTGATGTCTCACAGTGGAAGAGATCCTGGAACAGCTCCACCCCCTTCACCAGCTCCACCATGGCAAGGCACTTGCAGAACTGGACCCCGTAGGCGACATGGTGCTGTGTGGGACGCAGGGCTGGCTTCCCGAGTAGTGTAATGTGCAGTGGTTAATAAAGTTCTCATAAACGCGAAGTCTCAGCTGCAGAAACTGACGACACACTGTGGATGATTTCTCTGAGGCAGTGCTCTAACCAACATGGGCTGGGCCTCATGCAATTTGCCCACAGTGAGGCAGCACATGTGACCTAACCCTTGTTGTAGCTATCTTGCAGCTGTCACTAGAAGCAGTTATAAGGAATCACTTTTAAAGAAGTCATGAAAGTTAATCGCGAGCCTCAGTAGTTTCCGCTTCCTCCAGTTTCTTCCACTGGAGGAAGCGGTGGAAATGGTTCATGCCAACGATTCTGAACAAGCAACAAATGTGCTGCTACCCCCGCCGAATGTGGACGTTATTCTATCACATGAAGAGGAGGCCCACAGCGATATTGCCATTGTAGAAACTCTGCCGAATGATATCGCAGGTAAAATTAAAGTCCACACGGCTGATTCCAACGAACTGGAAGGAGCTGTGCTGAAATAAGGGCCACCGAGACCGAAAAAGCATCTGAAGATTCACTGGACCGGAAGGAGCTGTGCTGAAATAAGGGCCACCGAGACCGAAAAAGCATCTGAAGATTCCCTGGACCGGAAGGAAACTACTCAGTGTGTGGACTCAATGGTAGAGATGGAGGTTCAGCCATTGCAAGTGACCCACGCAGAGCTTGTGGATGAGGGGCCCTTTGATTTCTCTGCCTGCCTACTGAACACAGACGTTATAGGTCCCACAACTAATGAATCTAATCATTATGCCCAGCAAGAGAACGAGCTCCGCGTCAGCATAAGTGAAAAAGACATACTTCAGTTTGTCGCCCTTGAGTGGCTACATTTCCTCTGTCCAACAATGTTCCTGTTGCATATCTTGTACATGTCTTCGTCTCAAGTTATCGTGTGATGCTCATCCTGTGCAGTTGTGCTTTGTGGCTCTCTTGTAGGATTTCATGGTTTTCTCCCGCAGACACTTGAAACGCACTTCGTTTTTCTTTTTCTTCTTTTCTTTTTTAAAGCAGGGTTGTTACCTTCTTGTAGTATATAGGTCCGTTCGATCCGCCTGCACTACCTGAACTGGTTCACGCGGCACTGCACTCCGCCATTCGTTTCAACGGTGCAACATGGCGCCTTCTGCACGACGCCGTTCGTTTCAAAAAGTGTGGACGTCGTGCAGGTCTAGTTCAGTGAGAGTTCGCGAAATCTTTGCACCTCCTCATCGCTCAGTGCCGAAGTCGTGCAGGCCGTGCAAGCAGCCACCCGCCATGGAAGCAGACGACGGATTGCAAGTAATAGACGGCGAGGAGACTTGTGTCATTCCAGTCGTCGACATGAACAGTGAACGAGTTCGACAGGTGGACAGCTACACTTACTCGACATCAGGTATGTGAAGCGGAATAGGCTTATTGCCGTGACGCCGCAATGCGGCTGCTCTCCCTCACCGTGGCGTAGTTTTTCGCGCACTTATGCCGACGTGCGAGTACATCGGTATTACACGACCATCCACATTGGTGCGTAATAATAATAATATAATAACTTGGAGCAGAAAAAAAAGTTCCTTGCATTGTTTGTCATGCCTGGTGTGTACTGCGCTAGTCTGCATGCTCAAGCAAGCATACTCGAACCAAAGAAATGAAACGTAATGCGAACTGGTCGACTTTTACTTTTGTGGTGACTGCAAGCACGGTGTGGTGTTTACAGAATAGCTGTTTTGTTCTTTGTACAGATGGAAATGTTGTTGCCGTCGTATTCGCGAATGCCAGCGGAGACCAATTTATATAACAGCCATTCATTACCTGCAGCACGTCTGGTGACACAGACATCAGCAGCAGGCAGCAACAAGACATGGAGTTGCGACTCGAGCCCAGCTCAGCACCTGAAGCAGCTCTTGGCCATGATCAGCCTGAGCCCCAGTGCACAAGAAAAACAAGCAAGGAGAGCAACAGGGGAGCAGAGTGAATAAACACCAAGCTGAATCATGAAAACACTTTATGACTTTTCATCAATATTACACTACGAAAACATGCATTCATTGTTTACCATAAATGAACGTGCATCCAACCGGCAGTTGCAAAATGTGTTGTACACAAACTAGCATGCACTCAGCACTGCTTTTGGGCGATGGCCTTGCGCACTCTCTCACACTGCTTGGCAGTGCTGCAGTCAAAATATAGATCACTGTCCTCCGAACACAACCACCGCTACGACGGAACCAAAGGAATGAGCTGACCAACGCGCGGCGTTGACTCGACATTCAAGAGCACACGAAAAGCAGAAGGCTTGCACAACTGCTGCGCTGTGACGTTCGTTTATGATCGTCGCTAGTGTCGCGCTAAGTCTGCACTGCTGAACTGGCGCTGCATGAGCACGGAACTTTTTCTGAACTGACGTGAATGAGCGCACGTCGTGCAGGGCGAATCAAACAGACCTTATATTTTTTGCTCACTTTGTTGTATTCTGTTGGGAACACATCACTGCTTAAAAAATGCTGTGTATCTTGCCGCATTGTAGTACGTTGCTACTTTTGTGCAAAGATATCTTTTTATACGTGCGTGTGCTGTACTGCATTAGCACTTTTGTCTTCCTTTGTGTGCCTTTTTTATATTGTGCCTAGAGTGATATCACTGCACCTATACCTTTGTCAGTGAGGCACTTTGTCACATACTACCTCCCTTCACTTGTTCATGTCTTTTTACCACCCCCTCCTGTCAAAGATTTTGTACTAGAGGTCGGCAGTACCTTGTAAATAAAAAAAAATAAATAAGCAAGTTTCCATGCTCTGACCTCCTCCATGGTCGAAAACCGAGGACCCCCAGTGTTCCTTGGTAGCAAATACAATGAGCCATGCAAAATTTGAAATAATCAAGCAGCACATCCAAGCATCTGACACTGAAAATCTTGAGAAGGTGACAAAACGGCAAAGATAAACCTCTGCTTAGGCTTGCCAACATCTCCCTTGAGCAAGTTCGGAATTATATTGAGGAGTTTCAGCCTGTACGGGCAAATGGTGCTGCATTTTGGCCAACACAGCGGCAAGGTGTTGTGGAAAGGGTAGTAGCGGAAACCCGCACCCACCGGCACGGGGCACGTAGGGGCGATCGCTTCTCACCCGGAGGCAAGGTCGTCACCTCCACGTCACGCACCACGCGAGTCCAGACGGCCCAATGGGGCACGGGGGAGAACGCGGTGACGTCACGAGCCGTATGGCCAGGCGGGAGGAAGGACGCCGCGCGCGGCGGGGTGAGTCCAGTTCAGGACAGTGAGAAGACTGGCCACCAGGTAATTCCTCTTCCCTTTGCAGGTGAACGTACGTGGGCAAGCCCGTTCCGGGCCGAACGGCTCCGGCCGCTGCCACTCCGGACCAAGACGAAGAAGGGGGACGGGGGTTTGGAGAATAAACCCCGCCATTGCTTACGTTGGATGGTTGCCTTTGTGTTGCCTGCCTCTCACGCCGGCCTGTACACATGGCAGCCACGTGCAGAGGATCGTCCGGGTCAGACCTACGCCACATTTTGGTGCCCCTAACGTGGGGCTTCGTCTGCAAACGCAGTTGAGGCAAACAATCAGGCAATATGGCAGGCAACGCCAGCGAGTGGTGCGACCTGATGATGCTCGCCGGCCAGGCCACGGAAACCCCTCATCGGCCGACGTTCCTTACACCCCCAGCTAACACATACGTGAATCGAGAGCACCCCCCCTACGGCCGAGTCCCGAGCGCGGAGCGCGCGCAGTCGGCCCCCGCACATTTTCGCGGGCACGGCGAGCAACTGGCGCCGACCGGCACCGGGCGCTCGCCCTTTGCGTACAAGGCAAACGCCTTCCCCGAACGCAGCGAGCACCACGCGCCAATCGGGCACGGGCCCTATCAAGCTGCACGGGCGGCACGCTTGACAGACCCTGCAGTGCCGCGAAAATGTACCCGCCTGGACGACAACGCCGCGCCATACATGCTGATTCCAGTCGCCCCCACAAACGGTAAGTGAGCGCACAGAAGGGCCAGCAAACACGGCCGGTTGTAGCAACGGCACTCGCCAGCGCGATACAGCACGCTGCTGCAGGCTGTGCAGCCGCCCGGTCCCCGCATCAACATGCCCGGTTCCATACATACAGCAGCTGCAGCGATCAAACGAGCGCCAACGCGTTCTGGTGGCGCTGGAATCGTGTACCGACAAACGACCAGCTGCAGCGACAGCGACGTCCTGATCAGAATTCTGCCGAGGCCTTGTGTGGGGGATACATTCGGGCGACTGGGAAAAGGGAGGAGCCTGCCAACGACAGCCACCCAATCGCGGGCCAAGCGACCCCCTGGTGGCGAACGCCTCCCAAGCAAGACAACAGAAGCGGCCAGCCCGCAACCAGCGGGATCAGTCTCGCAGCAGCGGCTGAGCAGACTAAAGCATGGAAAACTGCCCATTGCCACCATCACATAGCAGCAGCAGCGGCAGCACGGGCGGCCGTGGCCCACGGAGAGGCCCCAGGCCCAACATCACCAACACCGCCAAGACGCGAGATACCGGCCGTGGTTCAGAGCCGGAGAGGCAAAGCAGCGGCGGAGGTGCCCCAACGGCCACATGGGACAGTGTTGTGCCACGTGCGGCCGAGGCAGTGCGACCATGTGCACCGCCGTACGCGCCGCAGCGGAACGGGAGAGCCGCGGTGCCGAGCACCTCTATGCGACAACCATCAGCCGATCCACTGCAGGACAGCAACTCCCGCGGACCGGCGCCGCACCCTCGAAAAGTCTGCCCCGGGGGCAGCGGGAGCCCCTGAAAGAAGTGCAACGTGGCCACGTGGGTGGTCCAAGAGGAAATAGCCCCCACGTGTTTACTGAAGGCGCAGCTGCGCATTGAGCGAGCCTGCCCTGGAGCTCGTCCCCAGGGTCTTCCGGGCCACACGCCACGCGACTACCTGGCCCCGCTTCCCCAACGGCCGTAGTGGCTCCGGATCCGCTGGCCACCTACTGCCCCGTTGTGGGGGCTGCTGGTGCCGGAAGCGAGCACCGGGCCCCTACGGGGCATGGGCCGGACCTGGAGGAAAGAAGCGACCCTACCAGCATGGCCGCCATTATGATGGCCCACCGGCGGGCAGCACCAACGCGGTCAGACGGGTGTGCCCACCAGGAGGGAGGGGGCCGCCGCTCCACGGTGGCGGAAGCCCCGCTGGCCAGGGCCCGACCCCGAGGCGCTTAGGCTGTGGGAAGGGTCGCCCTCTGCGAGGCGACCGTCCTGCAGACGGTTCCTGCCTAGCATGAGGAGGCAAACACACCTCCAGCGACGGGGACGCCAACATGCTGGACCTGGGGTGTGGGGAGTCCGATGACTCGGACAAACACGCAACCCGCCTCCAGAAGCTCTTGGAGGAGCTGGTGGCGGAATGAAAGGTAGGTGAAAACCGCTTAGCCGAAGGTGGTTAGAATGCTAGCCATCCTGCATTCGGACATCATCTTGAAACCAGGGTGGTGACAGTCTTAAGGGAGGAGTGTGGAAAGGGTAGTAGCGGAAACCCACACCCACCGGCACGGGGCACATAGGGGCGATCGCTCTTCGCCCGGAGGCAAGATCATAACCTCCACGTCACGCACCACACGAGTCCAGACGGCCCAATGGGGCGCAGGGGAGAAAACGCGGTGACGTCACAAGCCGTACGGCCGGGCGGGAGGAAGGACGCCGCGCGCGCCCGAGGGAGTCCGGTTCGGGACAGCAAGGAGAACGGCCGCCAGGTAATTCCTCTTCCCTTTGCAGGCAAACGTACGCGGGCGAGCCCGTTCCGAGCACTCCGGCCGCCGCCACGCCGGACCAAGACGAAGAAGGGGGACGGGGGTTTGGTAAAGAAACCCCACCATTGCTTACGTTGGACACCTGCCTTTGTGTTGCCTGCCTCTCACGCGGGCCCGTATACACGGCAGCCGCGTGCGGAGGATCGTCCGAGTCAGACCCACGCCACAAAGTTTAGAAAGAGAATGACAATGCGCTTTGGTTACAAGCCACGGATCCTTTGCTCTTTATGAGGTTATTTATTCAACATTGATATCTACTGCGGAAAACATTACGGGGAAAGCACGAATGCACCGCTTGGAATGCACGTTTTGAACGCTCTCAAATGTGTTAATCTGCCAACAAGCCATGTTATTTTTACATACAATGTCACATCACGTGCTATATTCCAAGAGCAGAAAGAATGTGCATTCAGGGCAACAGGAACCCAGAGGCAAATTAGGCTGAAGAAATTCCCATTCCCATATTTGAAGGAACTAGCCAGCCAAAGCAGAGGATCTTTTGATTTTATATGCGAGGGTGAGGTCATTGGTGGCAAGTGGAATGACAATGTGTGCATTGCTTATGATGGCATTCACTCGACCGCCATAGTCACCCGCTGCAGCCAAAAGTTATAAACAGCCGAGAGTTATACAACAAGCCCATGGGTGGTGTCGACCTACTCGATAGGTTCAGCAGCAACTATCGTCCTTACCTACATGTCAAAAAGTGTTAGCGGTCATTACTGAGCAACCTGCTTGTAAAACTGAGCGTTGCAGCCTGGAAGCTGTAAATGGAACTAGGGAGTGAACTGCCATTTGAACAAGAAATGTGGAAGTATTCTTCCACACACTTCAGGGTTCAGTTGCAAGACATGACTGCAATGGAGATGCGTCAGGTGGTAGAAATGATTCAAGACATGACTTAAGGCTCGGGAGGTTCTAGCAGGATTTAGCCAGCACAAGTGATTTCCAGAAGCAGCCAGTCCAACGTCTGCTTCGGTTCGGGAGTGCTGGAAGCCCGTACAGCGAGCGCACCCAGCAGTCGTTTCGCGATGTCTGAGGTGGTAGAAGTGAAAGCCAAGGCTAATCCACAATATCGTCACACAGGTGGCAGAATTCTTCCACTGACAATGCACAAGCAGAACAACCTACAAGAGGTGACAAGGGATGCAGAGGTAGAAGAGAAACGATACAAAAGGTGCGGGTAGTATGCGCTTGGCAACTTAAGATCTACAACGTGGAGACGGTGCTGGGCCAATGCATGTGCCACCTGCAAAATCGTGCTAAGCAGATACGTTCAACTCCTTTTGTCGATATGCTGCACTTGGCAACCTTGTTTCATGTGCTGTACTTCACCTGTTCATCAATCACCTAGACTATACTAGGTTGATGGGATGTGTATGGAAAGGATTGTGCTTCAAGATAAATGCGTGCAGACTCAACACTGCAGCTTTCCATCCACCGACGCACGACTGAGCGCATCACTTTGACTGCTTGTTCGACATTTGTGCTTGCGGAGCACAAGTTCGCTCCAATAAACCTTAATCCCTGCAAGAACACTGCATCATTATGGACTACATGACATCTGGTAAAAGGTGCTAGGTAGACAAACTTTACGCACCCCACGTTCCCGGGAAACTGCCAAACCAGCCCTCAATGAAACCGCCGACGACAGCAAGGCCTAAATTTTAGCTGTGTTGTCTTGTACTCGAGAAACCACAAAAGGCAAGAAAAATACTTTCGCCTCTAACACCAAGATAAAAAAAGCCACTTCACCCGTAGCCCCCTAGCATCCATGGGAACTGCTGTCATTTTGGGGATCCCCCGGAGACCCGAAAGGAAGGTTAGAACAGTTGGAGCCCATCCGAAATTTCAATTAATGGGACACTGAAGAAATACTTAGAACATGTGTTCTTCTATTTGGAAGACTCAGCTCGAATATGGTTTGAGAACCACGAGGTTCCCTTGAATCATGGTTTAGATTCAAGGCAGTAGCCCTGACGACATTCACCTCAGTCATATAGAAAGAACAGTTCAAGTCCGAACAGGTACCTCGTGCAAAACCATTTGTGCAGTAGTTCGAGGAAACTTTTCCGAGCAACAATGCTACTCCAAGTCACACTCTATAAAACATAATCCAAAAAAGAACTACACCAAGCTCTAAGGACTTCTATGCCGCCAAAAGTAGGCCGGGAACATTACGTGTTGGCCTACACAGCTGCACACGCCATCAAGGCCATTCATCACCAGTTGGCCACGACGTACTGCCATCCATCGTCGCCTTCCCAACCATCTGCAGTTCAACCCTCCACTCCAAGGGAAACCAATTTGTAGCAATCCCCTCGTCGTCTTCCACTGTGCTGCCCCTGTGGGGAAGCCAGCCCCACCCTCCATAGCTGCCCCTACAAACGACTCGGTGTGCAAGGTTTCTTTGTCAACTCATCACACCCCTTCCCCGGCCAGCACCCAAGTGGGATCAACAAATACCCGTTTCAGACCAACCGTGGCCCAGCATTATTCAACCATACTCAGTCCCCACTCATTTCCCCCATGAAAGGTACCCCAGCCTCCATAGGGGAAACCGAAAGCAGCAGCTGCTGGAGGTGAAGTTGGTTCACGGCGAAATAGTGTAAACCCTTTAACGACGTAGTGACGCAATGCAGACGAGGCGTCGCGATGTGACGCCCAAGCAACACGGCGATATAGCCACATGCTGCGACACACATCTGACATGACCGAGCCTACCACGGGACAACACGCGGCAACAGGCTATGAACATGAAACAGTTGCGATACGATGCCCCAAAGCTTAAGCCGAATCATTTGCGTCTGAAATGAAAAGTTACAAGCTAGGACAGCTCCCACATACGCGTACCTGGACCTCATTACACCAACTGGAATGTGTACATCTCACATGTCCCAAACTGGCCCGTACCGCACCCTTTATTTGTTGCACGACCCCTTCGGCGTGCACAGAGAGTGCTTGAGAACATTCGACAACCCCGTATGGCTGAACAAAAATACAAAAATGAAGCTGCCCCTACATGCACCTCGAATCGCCGGCTTGCCAGTAAACTTGGCACCGTGGCACGGTAAAAAACAACAAACAGCCCCGCTTCGCACATTCCAGAACACGCTAGTGCTGCTAGTACATTTCCAGAGGCCACGCAGCTTCCCAACACCACGTACAGGTTTTCAAGGCTAGGTTTCTGGTGGGCCTACGTCAATATTTGTCAAGGACAGTGGACTGACTTCTCCTGCTGAACGACCTCCCGCCTTTGCGGAGAGAAGGGTCATTGAACCGAACTCTTAAGTGAGAGAGAATGAGTTTGACCACGACAGGTACAGACAGGCACAATTTGTGTCGCTGGCCGGTGGAACACGCCAAACAAACGTCTTTCCTCATTTAAGTACACCTTAGAGTCGAACTTGGTAGTGAAAAGTTTGTGCCGAGAGTGTGCTGTGTGTACTAAGTAGTGTGCTACGTGATGTGAAGACCACCATGGAAAATACTGCGCAAATGTGTGCCACGCTGCAACGGAAACTACGATTCAAAATTAAAAGCGCATGTTTTTGCATTCCCCAAAGATGAGCCAGCAGAACAATAATGGACATGGCCCTTCTCGAGGGATAAAATGTCCACATCAAGAAAATTCACAAAGTAAGCACTTTTTGCGGTGTCTTCGGTACTTATTTGCACATTAAGATTTGGGCTTGCTAGCCGGACTTGTAATGAGTGTTAATATTGCATGGAGTGAATATTGTAGTCGAGGTTAGTCGCATTTACGTTAACACACACTTCTTTTGGGGTGTGCAAGTGGTATTTCAAGCCATACAACACTTTGCGTGAAGCCAGTCATGCCAATAAGGTGACTGGACATACAATAAAAGTACCCCTTTACAGAATACGAATTCGCTCAGATGCAGTGCCAACAATATTCCTGTCATGCCCACGCTACTTTTCAAAAGAAGAAACATGATGAGAGAAACCAGAGACAAAACAAGCATGCTTATCTACAGAAGCTGCTTCTCCCCAAAAAACGCTCACTCAGTCCATTCTCCCTGCCCGCAAAAATAAGGAAGCCGACAAATTCGTTGCATAAAGGATTTGATTGTGCATGTCAGAAGCACACAGTCTATATTATGGAACGCTGTCAAAAACAACAGCAGCCGAATTTTGCTGCCTGTTACTGACAATGAAGCTCAAATACTCGGTTGTCAAAAACCCAGACCTTACAGTTACACTACACATTGCAAGGACGTCAATCAGATGACTGGGGTGCAACTCACTTGTTGCAGTACTTGCAAAGAGCAAACTAGTGCTGCTGAGTTTCTTGAAGGCATCCAGAAGACCGACAGTGGCCTCAACTCAGCCTCTGAGGACTCAGACAGTTAAACCTAGCTGCACAACAATACTTTCTCTACCATAAAAATTGTCACAAGAAGACAAAGCACTAAGAATGAGGTTACTTATTGAACAACTTAAACCTACAGTTCGTGAAGAAGGAACAATTTAAAATGGGATCAGCTGCTGCAATACAGTTACACTTTGTTGTAAAAAGCTGTATCCCCAATGAAAATTGAGACGCAAAACGTCCAATTTGCTTGGAAAGTATTCAGTGACCCTGGGCTGAACGCACCTCATGCAATTGGGGGCAAAACACCACGCAGAAACAGCGAGCTTCATGGAATCATCGGCAAGTGGTGGAAAATTGTAAGCGTCAAGACGCCTTTCAAAGGAGCGTCAAGACGCCTTTCACCTCACGTCCATACAGCAGCTGTGCAAAGGGGAGAGCCAGCTGTGGCTTGAGAAAGCACTGCCCCAAATAGGCACATTATTCTGGAGGATTGAAACAGATGCCAGCGCAGACCAACAATGAGATGACCTTCACAAGCAAGCCGATGTACCACGACCCAGCTGTAACGTCGTCATGACCCCGTAGCACTGTCTAAAGCTTATGTTGCAGGCTACACAGTGCATGTTGCCCTGAAGCATGTAAAGCATGAAAGCTGCAAAGGCACCCTGGCCATAAGCAGGGGCATTATGGTTTCATGGTCAGATCCGTTGTACAGTTTCATCAAAGATATTGACGGGAGATGGCGTGTTTACCCCACAATGACAACTGTGGCCTACAACTGTGTTGTCGTTAGGAAACTTTCTAAACGAATGAAGTCTTTAAAGATTCCAAACCAGCGTCAGCTCGTCACTGAGCTTACGCTAAAATTGTCCTACTTGAACATCTGCGAAAAAGGATGCCGAAGTGAAGTAGTTTTAAACCATGTGCTGTGGTGTAGCACCAACATATTTTGCGCACCAAAATTCAGTAACAAAGCACTAACTCATGCAAATAAATCCCGCAAAGCTGAGGACGTTCGTGCCACTGGGAGCAAGAGTGACACACATTACTCAAGTGAAACGTCACAGCTTTCTACGTACATTGGTGGCGTGTAAAGTTCGACAGATTAATTTAGGGAAATGCAAAGTTAACTAACGAATTACTGAATGACTGTCCAATTCAATGATTCACAACCCATGCCTCTGACGCCATTCACTATCACGTCAGAGAACAAAAGCTCAGCATTCACCTGTGATTATGGCATGCGTTGGTTCTTTAAACTGTGATAGTGACTGGCCTATCGTTCTTCCCACTGGCACGTTTCGCACAACTGTTCACACCTCCATAAACGTTTTGAGGCCAACACTTCAGCATCTGCAGCTAGACAAAGCCCATAATCGTTGGGGAAGGTCCCAACAAACATTCCCAAGAAAGACCGGTTTATAAATTAGTTCCTAAAGGTCCTTAACCGTCCCTCCAAACAGACCTCAATGTACAAACCATCGGGAAAAGAAAGTGCACTGACCTTACAAGTGACATCAGCAGAATCACAGTGTCCAAGCTATAGCAAAGATCACGTCACGCTTACTGTTGATGCCGTGTCAACTGCTTGGGATGTGCGACGTGGATACGCCTCCAGACGTGCCGACGTTGCCTTGAGTGATGCGGCCGTACCAAACACGGAAAGTGGAGCTTCAGCAGACGAACCGCCGATTGATGCAGCGCAGGCACATAGGTGTAGCAGGCTGCTCTTGAAGAGGATCTTGTACGGATGAATCAATTGTCCACAGTGCAGGACCCGACAAATCTTCTGATCCGGAACACCCAAGTTGAAGAGGATTGGAATGCTGACCCAGCAGGAATTTTCACTTCATAGTGCTTGAACACAGCACGAGCTGAGTGGGTGTCTTGTCAGTTCAAGTGGTCAGCTGAGTGCTGTTTGAAGAGAAAATGCGCTGAAAACCGCACAAATGCACTGATGGAAGTTCGAGTTTTGAGGGTACAGACACTCCCACTCAGCCTCTTAGAAAGGTCGCAAGCAGAAACCAGGGTTCCGCTGTAACTAAAGACAACGCTAGCGCACAATGCGGCGGGTGCCACCTGTGCTCTGCTCCGGCCCCAAGACCCGCACGACTGCGGGTAACACCTGCCCCCATAAACGCTGGCGTCTTCATCAAAGGCAACGAGGCTCCTGTGGCTGTTGTGCAGAGCTGTCCGATACGACCCTGGCATGAAGTAGGTGCACGGCAAAGGTCTAATCAGTGTCGCATGATGGCGGCGATGGGAGCAGTCATAGTTGATTTTACCCAACCAGCCGAACCGCTTCCGCTCACTGACTAGCCAGAGTCACTGTTAATTATTAATAATGACTCTGGCTAGTCACCGTCCATGATCTGTGAAAGATCAGCTGCGAGATTATCGGGGTTACGTCCTTGGACGCTTCGTCGACGCTTATGGCCGTTCGTGCTCCGAACGAACTCAATGCCCTGCCTTTTTTGAATGGCTGGATTCTTCTCCGAGCACGAGCGAGCATGGATGGAGGTTTGCGTCCTCGAGTCCACCGGCGAGGACGGACCGCCGAGCATAACGGCGTGCGAAGAGCTGTCGGGCCTGCTTGCGGCACCGGATCTTGTGTGCCGACGTTTCATTGCGTCGCCAGCTTCTTCAAAGCCGCTACCAAAGCGGTGACGGAGTCGCCTGGGAGTTGAAAACGACGTTGGAAGCCTCAGGGCTGTGGGGCGGCGTGTTCGCGTAGTCTCTCCCAAAACCATCACTCGGAGTTTTCAGTGCTGCAGGGGCCCCGGATTCGGACTTGCGTGCCAGCGTCAGGCGGGCCGCACTACGTAATGCGGAAACTCTCGCTGCCACCCCTGAAGCATAGGAAAGCAAATGTTTTTGAAGATTTGTAGCTCTAACCGCAATGCCAGGAGTGTCACCACGCTGCCACCCCACCACAGAACAGGCGAACAGGGATCCACAGAACAGGTAGGCCACCCCACGACCCCACGCTGCTTTGTTTCGCGCACGCACTACTTAGCCGGAACTTAGCCTCATCCGTAGCCGTAGCCACGTCACGAAACCGAAACTCAACCGACACGTAGCCCCAACTCGTCCGCATTGGCGGCAAATTTGTAAAGCGCAGTGTTTTGAAGCCCGCGCGCGACGCGAGGCGCGGTCTCCCTAGGTTTACACTAGCTTATTTGGTGGCTCTAATTTCTGCCATAACTGAAATAACCCAAATTTCGCAGCGAAGCTGCGAGTGGCATCTCGGCTGGAATATTTCGTTTCCGCAGTCGGCCACGTGAGCGAAAAAGCATTTTGTGGCGATGACGCGAGCCGAAACACTTTTCTTTGGGGTATCCCCGCATACCTGGCCGTCATCTAAGTAAAACGGGCGACCGCAACCACCCGCTAAGCTGGGCAAATTCGGTCGCTTGCTAAGGCGTATTCCTAGGCAGACCCATTCCGGTGCGTCTGAGCAGCTAAACTTTCAATTGTGAGTCAGCGCAATCATAACTAAAAGTTTATTGTTTCACATAATGCCCACGTTATCAACAAATAAAGAAAGAGGGAAGCTATACAAAAAATGGCGCAGCTTACACTAGTGGGCAGTGCAAGGTTGGTGAACTTGGATTTCCGCACTTGCCGCTGAAAGTTCCCCATGACTGCACGCCCAGATCGTTTTGTCCGCAGGCTTTCCCATCTCTCCCAAAGTGGAACGCGTGCGGTAGCACCCACGGCAACCGGCTCCGCGAACGCGGCGCCTGTGCTCCCCATTCCAGGCACGAACGCACGTCAACTGGCGCGAACAGCACGCGAGGGAGCACGCCCCAAACGCTCGGCAGAGCGTCGAGCTGGGTGACGCCGGATGCTCCTCACGAGGCGCTCGATTTTTTTTCTGGTAACGCTCGACGGCAGGACTAAAAGCTTGAACAGCCCTGCTATTAAAAATTAATTCATTGCCCTTGTGAAGAAGGGTGACCAGCAAAGCAAGACTGCACAAAAAAAAACAGTTTCGTTGCTAATTCGCGATTGAGCATACTTCCTAGAATAAAACTTGGAAAGTCTAGACTACATTTTATTCTAGCACACAAACATGGAGCTACCTCCCGCGTCGTAGGCATATCTTGCCGTCCATGTAACAGACTGACCCAAACTACTCAACCACAGAGGACAGCACTCCGGTCGCATCACGTCCACGTTGAAATCTCCAACCAGTACAATGGGCCACCGCGGCCGGGATTAAGCGCGCATCCTTGGGCTCAGCAACACAACACCTTGGCCACTGAGCCCCTGCAGTGAATTATCCTCAAGGTCTGCGCACGTCATGACAAAGTGCACTATAACATACCTTGAAAAAAGATACAGATGAACACATGACTCAGTTTTGTTGCTGGGCTGGTTGATTGCATATTCCATTTCAGAGGAGGAGGAAACCCTAGTGAAATCTCCTTCGTTTCAATGTTCAGCTGGTTTCCTCTGAACTTGGATGAACACAAAAGTGCTTGAGTGGGCTTCAGGCATGTCAGTGAGGACAATGAGCAGATGATTCCACAAGGTGGATTTGCGGACGTCGCGGGAGTGTTTGAGAAAGCACTACCGAGCCGACTGCAAGGATCTCTGCTCCATGCTCTGTGGCAAGCAGTGACGACGCACGACACCAGCACAAGGCATGGTAAGGATTCACACTTAGTGTAGAAAAGGAGCTGCAAACTCTGTGACCATTCTGCCGTTCATGGAAAAAAACAATACTCAGCTCTGGCATCCTTCGTCACATAACCTCACGACTGCACAATTTCACGTTTAACTATGAGGGAGTGTATCTGTAGCCCCCTTTCCCACCCCCCGTTTTCACCAAGGGTCATAAAATGGCCTCAAAATGTGACTTCAGTACGTTTTGCATTTAAATTTATACCTCTCCAATCTCCAACTGTGCTGCTGGTTTTCTTTTTGACGAATGGTGACACCACTGGCCACGCATCATGGCAGAGACTCAATATGCTGTGCGCTCAAAAGTTAGTTAATTAGATGTACACAACGAAGCACATTTAATTTGACGGTGAATTGAATCTAAACCACAATGCTAAACGAGTTATCGATCTGGTAAAGCCTAGCTTCACATGTTCGAAGTGAAACTATCATTTGCAACTGTAAAATATGCTTTGTCAAGGCTCGTAAAGACTTCGAACTATCATTTGCAACTGTAAAATATGCTTTGTCAAGGCCTGTAAAGAACTTGTGATCGATTAGGTTTCATGGTAAATTCCTTATGCATGAACTTACAATATTTATGCATAATGAATTCAAATTCATTATGCATAAGCATGTCTTTATCTCCGTAACTACATGCCCAGGTTTTTTTATTATCTGTTTATACTGCACTAGCTCGTAGCTTTCACATTTTGTTATAACCTGTAAAACCTGCTTCCCGATTGGGATGTACAGTCTCGGCAAAAGGTCCTTAGGCCATGCTAAAACTTTCTGGGCCACAAATAATTCAAAGCAGAACCCTAAACACTGAAACTAAATGCTCTATACCGTAAAGTAGGCAAGAGCATTATCCACTGCAATACAGCAAAAATATACTGATTACATCCACGAGTTTAGGTCTCGCCTTGAATGTACACGGCCTGGGAACTTTTGACATAGCCTGTACGTGCTGTAATAATAGTGAAACCCGGTAACACAGCTGCATTGCCCCACAGCAGTGGCATTGGGTCCTTCATTCAAACCTGTGCCTCCATTTCCCTAAAGAAGAAAAAAAAAAAAAACACGCAGAGGAAGGGAGGGCAGTCGGTGCGGCCACTGCACAGACAGCGAATTTATTACACGTCTCTAAAAACGACCAAACGCAACAAGTGAGCGCAGCCGTCCTCCTCCTCTAGCGGCCAAACAGCAGCAGGAGCTCGCAGTGCCGTGTCTGGGGGAACATGTCCACCGGGCAGGCCAGCAGCAGGCGGAACGGTGCTCCCACTTTCCGTGCCTTGGGAAGATTGCTGCACAGCCTGCACAACACACACCCATGCACTCTTGAGAAAACTGTCAAAAAATTCCTCAGGCACTCATCTTGAGAACCGAAAATTTGACAAAAAATTAATGTTCTGTATTAGAGGCCAACTGCACTCAAAATTTCGACCTCTTGAAAACCCTATTTCCGTATAGTCTGCTTAAAAAGAAAGCAACATGCAAAATACAACAGCTGAAATACGCGCGTGGACGCCGCAAGCGGCCAGCAAAAATCGGCGATTTTGAAACCGAAACCGAGGAGAGCGTGGCCATTGAAGTGACGTTGCAGCCGTCCAGCGAGCGGCCGTACGGTCACCAGCTCGGGAGAAAGTCTGCACGCAAGCTCTACGCCCGCACGGGGCAGCTAATGGGCAGGGGTTTATGCAGAATTTCGATTTTGGGGGGGGGGGGCTGTAAAAATCCCTAGGCAGGTGCTTGTAGTTGTGGAATCTTTTTGGGGGGGTGTCGAAGTCCTTGGGGGGGTGTTAGGGGGGTGTCTATAAATCCCTGCAATGAGTGAGCGTGCGCAGCAGAGCTCGACCGGTTCTCCAGCTGCGTGGCTGGCCAGAGGAAGAAGCCCCCGTCGGCTGGAACGTCACAGGCGCATCATGGCTGTTTACGCGATCCGCCGGCATGGTGCAAGCCGTGGTCGGCGTCGGAGCTTTTTAAAACGCTTCTGACTGATTAACGATGCATTTCCACGGGCCTACACTATAGTTCCCGGCGAATTTGGGGGTACCTACTATGCATCAAAAATAAATTTGGGGTTGCGGTGAAATTTCAGTTGCAGTTGGCCCTTCAATTGTCTACCAGTCCCCTTGAGACCAGCTACTCTGGACTCGAGCAAATTTAATAAGGAAAATTAGGAACAATCACGAAAGGGCCCAAAGTTAGTGATCGCGAGTGACTTTAACTCCTTTGAGGGTTTCTTTGCCGTACCCGTGTACGCGGCGTTTTCCGTCCCGCAAGGTTTTGCCGGCGGTTTATTCCCGCAGGTCTGTGCCGAACGACTTTCGCTTGTTTGAGTCCGCCATATTAACGAATGCATACCCTGGAATCTGTCACCTCGCAAAGGAGTGGGACTTTGAACAAATAACGGAGATATTCTTGCGGTGAAAGAACTAAACTCTCTGTGTGAAGCAGTCGCGCCGCCCGTTTCATAGCCGCGTTTCGTGGCTTCAATTTCCCGCATCACGCGCGAAACTTTTGTATGACGTCAAAAGGCGGGGCGGCGGAACCTTGATCTTGTGCGGCGGAATTGGCGGCCTGCTCTTATCTTGTTTATTACTATTACTACCTAGACCCCTCCTGTTGCGAACTGAAGTAACCTAATGGACTGGCGGGGGCGGCGGACGTCTGTTTTCTAATGGGGCCTTGTTTTCTAGTTTATTACCGGCGCGCATTTGCTCTCCTCGTTTACTGGTTGCGCATCACTTCAATGCTTGTTTAACGGCAAAGCGGCGATGCAGTTAACGCACTGAAACGCCGACCGCGATTATGCTGACTCCTCGTTTATTTGCCTTTTCCCGGCAAAGCGGCGATATGGCCCACGTCATTCTTGCCCCGCTCATACACGCCCGCGTCACTGTGGCTCCTTACACCGCAAAATTTTCGAAGAATACCAGTTTCTTAAATACTTCTTGCACGCGCTTTTCAGACTTTCAGACCCATTAAGTGAACCCCAACACACTCTGAAATACATTGCACACTTTACCATTGTAATGGAGCTGACCCCAAAACACTGTTCCTATATTTTTACTGAATCCTTTAGACATTTCAAATCCGCAATAAAATAATTTGACCACCAGAAGTTTTTTTTTAAAAACATGGCTCAAAGGGTTTAATGCTCCACACATGGTCTGGGGGTACTTTTCAACCACCAAGAAAGGGACCCGTATCTGTGACGCAGCCAAATCTCATCATTTAAGTCTTTGGAACGATCGGCTGCAACCAACCCAAGTAGGAAACAGCATCTCCAGAGACACTACACCTGACCTCACCTTTACCGCGGTAGCACTGTTGACGAATGAAACCGAATGGAGCAGACGTTAAGAAGTAATCATCACGTACTACAACTCGAGATAAGCCATCAAAAAAAGAACCGTTCGGTCTGGGACAGCAAAGCTCACCGACTGGAAAGCCTACCGTACTGACCTCAATCCCGGAAACATCAACGAAATTGATAAATGGCTTTCTAAGATACTTGAGAAAGCGGAAGAGCACACATAAATAATTCAAGTCAACGCAGATATTCCCACTTCTGAACTTCACCTTTCCTACCTTTAGGAAGCAAGAAGAAGCCTCCTCAAATGATGGAAAAGACAAAAGCACAATGGAAAACGCAAGCTGAAAACCGGCGCCATCGCCAAGAAAGCCGAAGAATATGGCGCCCTACTCTACCGGCAAAATTGAGACAAAGCACGTGACCAACTTGAGGGCACCTTCAGCAAGAAAAGGACATGGCATACCTATTTTACGAGGCCTCCTGGCGGCTACACGGACAAAGCAAAAGCAAGACCTCCAAAAGATCATCCACTCATGCGCAGGCACCTAAGAAAAAATACTAGTTAGATTCAACCCAAGCTTACCGGTGACATCATATCAAGTCCGACCAGTACTGATCTGTACCGTCGCCAATCTAATCCCGACCTCGATCGGCCCTCCACAGAAGCTAAAATGGAGGCAGCCCTGGCCACACTAACAAAGAACACTTCGCCCGGCAAAGACAAGATTACCAATAAGCTCCCCTGTAACCTACCTTCAAACGCAACTGAAGCGGATACAGTATTTTAACGAATGCTGAGAAACAGGCGAACTACAGACAATGTGGAAGCATTCAGATGTGATAATGATTCCTAAGCCAAACAAGCCTCTACACATTGAGAATCTTCGCCCTATATCACTGACTTCCTGTGCAGGTAAACTCTTGGACATATGGTCCACAAATGGCTCACCCATATCTCGAGGACAACGGGTGCATATCGGACACGATGTTTGGGTTCCGACAACATCTGTCTACCCAAGACACCCTTTTGATTCTGAAGGATGACATCACAGACCGCCTGGATTGCCATCATAAGTCCTGTATGCTCACCATAGACGTCAAGACAAAATAAACACTGTGGCTGTGTTTTTAAGTGGAGTTTGTTTGAGTGAGAGTAAACAAAGAGTTCTTGATAGGTAGGTTGCAATGTGGCTGGGTCTGCAATGTTTTGGTTCTAGTGCGGTACTGCTTACAGTGAGGATTTTTGCAGCTCCGACAAGACACGTTACAAGCAGTCTACACTGTGCATGATAATGTAAGCAGAGTAGTCTGAGGACAGCAAGACCGTGGGGAAACCAGGGCATCAGAAACAAAAGCACGAAAGTTTTAGTGGCTTCAGAGAAAAAAAGTGGCCGCACCCGGCCAACCAAAACTGCGAAGATATTGAGTAAAAAAAGTCCCGGGCCATCTCCACTAACGTGAAACCTGGGAAGGGCGAAAATGTGTATAAGGATTGTTGGCGCCTTGGCGTGGTGCCACGGAGATGAAACCATGGGGGGTACACGGTGGGAATCGTGGAACCGCGACCTCGATGCGATCCCGAGCCGATTGCGCGCGCTTCGGGAGAGACTTGTGCACGAAACCGGTCCGGCGCTCCGCTGGTTCGACGGCGTCCCCCGAGAGATGGCACCACCGATGTGTGCGGGCATAGGCGTGCAGGCGCGGGCGGCGCGAACGTGTACGCGTCGGGACAAGTGAGAGGGACAGTCTCGTCGGAGACCCGGTCATTCGGGCTGGTTCGGCGGAACATCGCGGCGGTGATGGATACATGTATCTTAGGTGGGAACTTTGTTTGTCACACGCCGTGAGTGCTGCCTCCCTCCCGTTCGCGATCACGACCCGGACGGCGTGATTCGTGAACGCCGTCGAGCCTTGTGCTCGCATGCTTTGGGATTCCCAAATAAACGGCTGTGCTTTGGCACTACTGTCTACTGTGTTCTCGTATCGGCGAACCTCGCTGGGCTGCCGTAGGAATGGGAGCCCGCGTGGTTGACACGCCGGGAGCTAGCATGGTGGCTTACGCCAGGAGTGCTGGCTGGGTCGCCCCGAGGAACCCCCCTCACATATCCCACAACGTGAAACCTGCGAAGGGGCGAGCATGCAGTGTATAAGTGTATATGTGTCTTCTTGGCGCCTCGGGGTTTTTGCCAACGGAGACGAAACCGTTGGGGGGTACACGTATACAGTTTGGCTGTAAAGTCTCTTGTCTTTGAAGCACGAAGCTCTCTAGCAGGAGGCGTAAACGAGTGTCCCGGTGTTTTTTTAGTACGCGCTTATGAAGCACTCCAGCGCAAGGCCTAAACGAGTGTCCCGGTAATTTTTAATACGCGTTACGTTCTAGCATGAGGCGTGAACGAGTTTCCTGGTGTTTTAGTACCGTGACTACCTGAGACGAGGATTACGACGAAGACCGGAGACGCCAACAGCCCCAGCCCCTAAGAGGCTTCGCCCCTAAAAGAAGCACCGGGTTAGTTGGTGAAATGGCGCATCTCGTAATTAAAGCTCAAAACAAAAGAGCCACAACTTCTACCCATTTCCCAACAACAAGTCCATCTCGTTTGTGAGATACACAGTTTTGGTGGCAAAGGCCTGGATGACCAGTTTGATGTCAGCAACATCGCTGCCTCTCTGGGAAGCAACAATGATCTGACAGAGAGAACCACTGCCCGAGAATGACACGCAACAAGTAAGGGCTTGTATGGTCCTGGAGGGGGTGAATTGCAGTGCTGGCAACAAGTGCAGGTATGCCTCTGAGCGCTCCCATAAAGTTCATCATTCCACGCCAACCATTCCCCTGATTCATCGCTACGGACTTCCACTGACTAATTGCTCAAATTAGTGCACCTTTTCACCCATCCCTAGAACTTCATCACCGACACTGAACCACTGTTTCCCAGTTCCTCTGTTTGCAGCCAACTTGGATATTTCCTCACGTTTCTGTACTACCAAGCTTCCCCTGGATATTTTACGATACAGTTGAAACTCGATATAACGAACCTCGATTTAACGAAATTCGCGATATACGAATTTTTTCCAGTTTTCTAGCAAAATTTTGCTAAATCCATGTATTTTTATCTCGATTTTACGAAGTAATTTTGTGCGGCGCTTTCGATTTAACGAAGTCACGGCGAGAAAGGAAGAACGAAATTCCGGTCGAGGCACGTTTTATTTTCCCTCTCAGAGCCTACATTGAAAACATTAAGCACTCGCATTTACTCTTAAAAGGCTAAAATGAAAGAAAAGCGGTGAATTATGCGGTTGACAACAATTAAAAGCGATAAAAAGCTGCTCAAAAACCGCTAGCGGTCATGGACGGTTTAATAGTGCCGCCACCATTTTGACGTCTCCATCGTTGCCTACGCCAGCGCCCTCTATGCTTAGGCTGCCGAAGCCTACTTCAAGTGTTTTTTTTTCTACGCGTCTTTGCTCACGGTGCTGCGGCTCTAGGTTGTGCTCGCTGATAACCACATTAATATTTTGTTCGTCCATCATTAGATGAGTCTTATAAGCAGCATGAGCACTCCAAGGGAAAGAAAAGTGTTCCGAACAAGAGCCTGAGAAGTGTCAGTGAAACCGACGGTAGACCGACGGCCACCGAAGTGTGGATGCCTCGACGTTCTGCGGAGGCGCAGGCGCACGCGAATGTTTAAGAGCAAGCCTTGTTAGCGCTGTCAGCATACGAGCGTCACGTAAAGCCCACCCTGGTCAAGAAACGCCAAGCACTGCTTACGGACTTCTTCACTACGGCTTGAACATCGAGTGCTGGTGGCAATAAATTGCTCTCCGAACGTGTCCAAACGTGTTCATTAGACTGCGATGCGGAGAAATCGGTTTCTTTAGGACTCAGCGGGCATACAAGTAATTGCTTAATCAAATTTGGCCAGAAGATATTTAATGTAAGCTTTCACGTAGCGGGAGCACGTAAGCGCTGCTCCACAGTGAAGCGGTCCGTGTGTACTCCGCTCAACTCTCAATCATGGCTTTATCTCGAGTGTCGTGGTTGCATCACGCGCCCATACTGCAGAGCCTTTGTGCATGAAAAAAAATCTTTAGAAAGCTTTATAAAGTCGTCGTTTATAGCACCCTTCCGCTGTTGGCTCCCCACCCCTCAACGCCGCGCCTAAGCCTACCACTGAACGGACGAAAAGAGGCGTAACTTTGAACCAGCACCTCGCCGGGGCATGGACGCGGGTTCAATGGACTAACAGCGGCGTTTAGTAGTGACCGAAAGAAAAAGAAAAAGTGAAACCTAGTCTGCTATCATTTAATGAGGCGTTGCGGAAAAAGCCCGGTTTTACGACGACACGAACTACTGTCGGCTATCCGAATTCCATTGCCCAAGTGTTGAAGCTCTTAATTCACACAATTTTCGCGGCCAGTTTTAGTACAAATTTCGCTTTAAGTGGAGAGGTAACTACATAGCAGTTGTTTCTGAGCGATGGGCAAGGTTTTGAAACCTCAATACATAACTAGTTAAATTAACTGTAAAATCGAAACCTCGATTTTACGAAATTCTCGATTTAACGAAATTTTCGCCCCGCAAGTACGACTTCGTTATATCGAGGTTTAACTGTAATCTTTAAAGCTGGAAACGTTGCTGTGTATTGAAGGAAGCATTTTCGATGCGTACCTGAGCCCTTGTGTGCCTACAACTCCATCCTGAGAGGAGCAGGATAAAACGGCACAGTTCATATGAGAAGCGAGACTGCAATCGAGCATACCATTTGGCTATCGATGCCAGTGAAAACTTGGACCATGAGTCTGCTTCACAAGTGCGAATGGCTACGTTCGTCACGAAAATCTCCTCGTTTCATTTTGTCCCCTCCACTGACCCTGCCTCCCATTCCCCTCTTCACATCAAGAAGCAGTCAAATGAACCGCCATTTTGTGTTTTTTATAGCGTATCTGTTTTAGGCTAACTCCCTGTTTTTTTATGTCTATACGACGAGAACAGCCGCTTGTCCTCTCATCTCTTGGGCAGATGTTGTCTGCATGTGCTATGGCTGACTGCACATGCCCTCCCTTCGTACACTTGTTTGCCTCAGGTGCTTAATATTTTAACACAAGATGTATGTTGCCCCTGAAAAAAAAATGTCTTTCCGGCAATGCATTTGTTCTTAGAAGTGAAAGCTAACATTAAGGAGATGAGTGTGAGCTCAATCTTAGTAATCTGGCTTTCTCACATTGCACGCCACACAGTGAAGCCTACTCATAAGCAAAAATTAAAGCTGTTCCACTAAATGCTAAAGCTGTCAGAAGTGCAGAGCAGTGATTCGCCATAATGGCCTGTAGCACCGTTATCGCTCACTGCCAAATCCATCTCAAATTTCCCGCCCTCGCAGCGCTCACGCGCCCCCTGCCTTGAACTGCGCCAGCGGGAGTTCTGCTTCTTTTTGTGCTTGCTTTTCCTCCCGCCTGTGCCGGCGTTGCACTGACTTTTTTCGCTTACTATCATAAAACCAACCCAACGAGAGTTCCTAACTAAATGAACGCGGCGCTGCCAATAATTACGTATATTTTACCTCAAATGTACCCGCTGTGTTCCTTGCGCTAAACAACGGGGAGATGTATGGCAAGCGCCAGCGGCTCACGAGTTTCAAACGCTTATGACTATATAACCGCTTGGCTTTCTAGCATCTGGGTTACGCCATGAAACAGCCGCTACGACAGAACACCGTGCGGCTCTACTTGGGTCCAGCGAGCGAGCCACGATGACAAGGTGAGCCCCTAAAGTGCATTGCACTTCAAAAAATCGGCAGCGTTGGGTGCAAACGTGGTGGAACACCACCACTGAAAACGATCGGGCCACGGATGCCAAGCGCAAGCGTGATGCCTGTCGGAACCCCCAAACACCGCGAGGCGGAAAACGCAAGATGTCGGCGTGGCTACAACTCCGCTGAACGCTTTCCCAGCACGACAGACAGCACAGACTGAGTGGAATTTTGTGGGCAACCAGTCACCCACACACAGCTACACCGGTCACCCACCTGGACAGGGTGGAACAGCACGAAATTTTCTTTTTGCAGGCCATTCGGAGATTCACTCAGCAAGAGAATGTCGACTAAAGCGCTACGTTGGGCGAGTTATTTACTGACCAAGGAATTCATCGCACTAACGAACATTAACACGGGGACAAAGCTAAAGAGAAGACGAAACACACGCTAGAACTTAAACTCAGTTTATGCCGCTAAACACAGAAAACGTCCATATGTACATGAAACGCAGAAAGGGTGAATATAAAAAATATGAAAACAAACAAACAGTACAGCGAAGCTCTTGATACGGAAAAAAAATGCATGGTAGAAACGTGCGTCCAGGAAAAATACTATCTGGAAGAAAGTGTACTA
>JABSTR010000087.1:0-173593 GCA_013339765.2 Haemaphysalis longicornis
AGCTGCCAGGCGGGCTTCAGGGCGGGGCGATCAACGAACGATCAACTCGTAGCTCTTGAAACATATATAAAGGATGCCTTTGTGCATAAACAATTTTGTCTTACGGTGTTTTTCGACATAGAGAAAGCCTATGACACCGCTTGGCGGTACGGTATCCTCAGTGACCTAAAGTCAATCGGTGTTGCGGGTAACATGTTGAACATCCTTTGTAGTTATATGTCGGAGAGAACCTTTCGCGTCAGAGTTGGTTGTGCACTGTCAAATGTTCACGTGCAAGAAAATGGCGTGCCGCAAGGTGGAGTGTTGAGCTGCACCCTCTTTATAGTAAAAATGAACTCTCTTGGAAAGGCACTGCCACCTACAATCTCTTATTCTATGTATGTAGATGACGTGCAGATATCCTTTAAATCGTGTAACCTGTCCATCTGCGAACGTCAAGTCCAGCTCGGCGTCAAGAAACTTGCCGGCTGGGCTGACAAGAATGGCTTTAATCTTAATCCCGCGAAGAGCTCTTGTGTTCTGTTCTCCAGGAGGCGTGGCGTCCACCCGGACCCAGACATCACTCTTGCGAATGTGCCAATTCCTGTGAACAAGGAACACAAGTTTTTAGGTATTTTATTCGACGAAAAACTTACATTCATCCCACATATCAGACAGCTCAAACGCAAATGCTTAAAAACAATGAATATTCTTAAGGTCCTCTCACATCAATCTTATGGGCCGACAAACAACTCCTGCTGCGCCTGTACACAGCGTTGGTGGGGGTCTCGGCTCGACTACGGCAGTGTCGTGTATGGGTCGGCACAAAAACAGCACTGAAAATGCTCGACCCAGTGCTGCATCTTGGCCTTCGCCTCTCATGTGGCGCATTCCGCACTAGCCCTGTTGAAAGTCTTTATGTCGAGAGCGACAAATGGTGCCCAGGGCATCAACGGGAGTATGTTGACCTGTTGTATGCATCCAAGATCGTGTCTCTGACCAACCATCCTTTAATCCCATCATGAACGATACATCAAATTTACAACTCTTTTTAAACAGGCCATCTATTCCCTTACCGTTCTCTCTCAGAGTTAGGCAGGAGGCTTCTGCACTCCATGTCCCCCTTTCAGACACGCACAAGACACCCATTCATAATTTAATCGCACCATGGCATCTTCGTCCTGTAACATGCGACCTGTCATTCATTCGTGTTGAAAAAATAGGGTACCCAGGAATGCAATTCTGCAGCACTTCCTGTTCCTGCAGGACAAGTACAGGTGCGCAGAATTCTATAGCGATGCGTCCAAAACTAATTCTACTGTCTCTTGTGCAGCGCACGGACCAAATTTTAGAGTTATCAAAACAATGAATTTTCACAGCAGTATTTACACGGCAGAAGCGTATGGCATTTTACTCGTGTCAAATCACATCCTCGAACATAAGATTCCAAAGTCCATCGTCTACACAGATTCTCTAAGCGTTGTGCAGGCATTGTCATCAGGAAGGTCGTCAAAAAAACTATGTAATCAATGTTCTTTTAAAGGTCATAATGACTGCATATGCTTCATATTTAGAAAAACTATATGCTGGGTACCAGGTCACTGTGGGATCCCTGGCAATGAGACCGCTGATCAAATGGCTAGTGCTGCTGCTCTCATGACCACAGTTGACATAAAACAGTACCTTACACCGACCTAAAGACACACATCAGACCACAGCTTCGTAACACATGGCAGCTAACACTGGAGTCAACAAACAACAACAAACTACACGTAATAAAACCACAACTGGGACGCTACATAACTGACTCACCAACACCACATACACTGAAGTTGCCCTGGCTAGGCTGCGGATAGGCCACACACATGCGACGCACTCCCACCTGCTCACTGGAACTTCGGGACCCACGTGTAGCAGGTGTGGAAAGGGCCTATCCGCAGTCCACATACTAATCACATGCAAGGCACTTGACACAACACGACAAACATTTCCCTGAATTTACAGACGACACATTCCTTTGCACCCATCATATTTTTTAGCCGACGAACCATGTTTTCTAGTCAGCGTGTTTTTAGTTTTTAGCTGAGGTGAACTTTCTGCAGCTCTGTCATATCACGTGTAATCATACTGGCCCTATACACCAGCCATCTCCATTGTCTTGTTTTGCACGCACTTTATTGCCTTTTAGTCACATGTTGTAGGATTTACAGTCTCATCACACCATAACTTCCTTTTTGGCGCTCTTTGCCATAGTCGGCCTTGCGCCAATAAAACCCAACTATCATCATCAGCGATTGGTGACACACGGTAAATATTTCCGATCCAATCCGAATCGACCAATCCAATTTAATCGAATCCAATCCAATGCCCCTCGCGAGCGAGTGTTCGCTATTGGAGAGAGGAGGGGTTGAGCAGAGAAGAGTGCGGACGCCGATGACGACGACGGACGCAAGCAGGAAGGACAGGGCCGCCGCCAGAGATGCTCTCAGCGTCGCATCTAAAAAAATCAGCAGTAGCTGTGGTCGAACTCCCTGAAGCCGCCGTGCGCCTTTGCACTGCGCGCAGTGAAAGAGGACGCCATTTCCGCCCAACTCTCTGCTGCCTTGAGTTAAAATCTATGGGTTCAAATTGCACTCGTGACGCCGTCTACCCATGCGAAATGTAAACAAATGGCAGCAAAGCTGAAAAAGAAGCTCCCAATAAAGACGCAAGACAGCGTCACTTGTCCGAAAAGCGCCGTTTTAGATGCGACGCTGAGAGAAGCATCTCTTGCCGGCGGTCCTGTCCTTCCTGCATCGTTGTCGTCCGCGTCCGCACTGCTGCGTCTCTCCTGCGCTCGCCTCCTCTGCTCTCTCCGATAGCGCCGATAGCGAACACTCTCTCCCAAAACTGCGCGCGGCGCAAGCGCGCCGTGCGCATGTGCAGCGCCCTCTCTGTCCGCGGTCTCATCTCCTTCGGCCGCTGCACTCCGCTGCGCGCCCGAGTGCGCTGCACTCGGCAGCTGAGCTGCGCGCTGCGCTGAAGGAGTGCCGCGCTCCGGCCGGTCTCTCAGTCGACGGTCGTCCGCGCTACGAATGCTCTCTCTCTCTCCCGCATTACCATACCATACGATTGCTGACGCAATTCGAGTACTCGACCCAACAGAAACGCACAATGGAACCCCCTTCAGCGTCGCATCACACCAGGGTTCCCGCGAGGGGAGGTGGGCGTAATTTTTTAGATGCGACGGCATCTCATTTACTCGCCTTGTCCCTCCATACGGCGTTGTCGTTGTCCGTCCACACCCCTCCACCATTCTCCTCGCCGCGCGACCTGCGCTCTCCGCTGCTCACCCCCTCTCCTCTCCTATAGCGAACACTCTCTCGCGAGGGGCATTGGATTAGATTCGATAGGGTTGGCTTGGCTTCGCTTCGCTTGGGTTGGATTGAATTTGGATTGGATTAAAGTAGATTGTGTTGGATTGTGTTGCGTCATAGCCGCGGCAGGGGGTTCACGGCACGTTTCACGCGATAGGAGAATCTACCTAATGGAAACAACGGAACCCCCTATGCGTCGCATCTACACAGGGGTTCCCGCGAAGGTAGGTGGGATTATTTAGTTTTGTGGGAGGTTTTGAAAATCGTTGTTCACCCGTGAACAATGGCCACGGTGAAATCGGGGAAACACCACAAGTATGAGGGCTGCTCAACCGCAGTGGTCAATACTGTTAAGTAGGAGCGACACTCACGGCTAGTAACCACTTTCCATGTGTATCGGTGCCACTTGTTGAGATTGTCCACATATCGCGAGTATCAGAGTAACTCGACTACAGTTGTCACCTTAAAGTGCAAGCAACAGACATCATGGTCACTGCGCGTGTGGGTGACATTCGATAAGTGTCAGGGTGCGCGTGAATGCTACTTGCGTCGTGGTCATTCGTAGTGCGACGCTGACTACTAGTGATTGCTATCTGCCTCACCTGGGTGCGGTTAAGAAAGACTGGACAGAAACCACTTGAGACTGCTACTGGCCTAGAGTGCCTACTAGTTGCGGATTGCCGAAACACCGCGAGTATGGGGGCGATTGGCGCCGAGTGATCTCTCGTTGCAACTTTCATCGACACCCACGGCTAGCGATCGCTCTTCTCTCGTCTGGGTGCCACTCGGTGGGAGCGGCAACAACCCCGCTAGTATGAAATGATATCGGCTACAGTTGTCACTCCTTACGAGTGCGATTCATGCACGCTGCTAGTGGTGACTCTCCCTGTGTCTCGGCAGCGTTCAGTGATATTGGCCACCCTCACCAAGGGTGACCTCCACTTGCTCACAGTGGTTAATATTTGCGAATGCAAGTGGCAATCACCGCTAGGGTCTCGCTATGCACCTCTGAGTGCAATTAGACGATTTGGCCAAGAACGGCAAATATGCCTGTTACAGTGTCACATGCAATTTCACCGAGGGGTTCTCTTGCGAATGTGAACGGCACTGACCACAAGCTGTCACAGTGTACGTCTGATTACCGTTGGGTGAGGTTGGCCACACACCGCAATTATGAGTGCTACTCGCTGACAGTATTTGCTCCTTGGGAGTGCGTGCGACCGTCATCACTGGTTGTCACTTGCCCCGTGGCTGGGCACCGTTCGGCGCGAATGACAACACACTGCGCGTATGAGTGCTACTCGGCTATAGTGGTCACGGCTTGCTATTGCCATGACACTCACCACTTGTGGACCCACAGTAGGTCTTATCGTTTGGCGCGATTGGTGACACCGGTAAATATTTCTGCCACTCGCCTGCCAGTACCTCTCTTGTTAATACAAGGACACTCAGCACTTTGGTCACTTTCAAGCGACCGTGCGCCACTCGGACGATATTTGCCACACATCCTAACTATGCATACTGCTCACCTTCAGTGGTCATTCCTTGCGGGCGCGAGTGACACTCACCGCCAGTGGTTACTCTCTATTCCATGCATGGCTACTGTTCGGCAAATTTGCCCCACACAACACTAGTATGCGTGCTACTGGCTTGCAGTGGGCCACTCTTTGCGAGTGGAAGTGACGGTCACTAAAAGTATTGTGTCTGAATGCAGGTGAGTGTTTTTGGCATAGAATGACCACTGTTTCGATTGTGACCGACAGTCATCGCTAGGGGCCACTCTCGGAGGCACCAAATGCTTTTTGAACCCGTGACGTTCAGCCTGGAGTACGAGTTGGCGCCTCTCTGCGACGTCAGTCCCCTTCATTCCTAGTGGTGATTCTAGGTTGCGGATGGGTGCCGTTAAAACGTAAATGGCAATACACCGCAAGTAAAAGTCACTCTTCTACAGCACTCATCCTTGTGGCTGCGGCCATACTCTCAGCGCGTGTCGGTGCCATTCGGCGGAAGTGTCCACATACCGAAATGATCAGTGCTACTAGGGCCGCTGTCGTGTTCATTCCTTTCATGCGAGTAAATCTCACGACTAATGGTCACTCTCCGAGTGCCAGACGGCTGTGTGTGGTAGTGGCCACTCACTGCTTGTTTTAGTGTTATTCACCTGCAGTGTCACTGCTTGCGAGTGTGACTGACACTCACCCCTAGTGGACATTCTGCGGTCGTCTGGGTACCGTTCGGCGATCGGCGAGATTGGACCCAAGACAAAAGCATGAGCGCAAACGACTCATCTCGGTAGTCAGCCTCCGCGCATTTGATTGCCGTTCGGCCGACGTAGACACAAACTGCGAGTAGTACTCGCATCTAGCGGTCGCATCTTCTAATTGGGACTGACATTCACTGGTAGGGACGACACATCGTCTGTCTGGGCGCTTTTAGTCGAGATTTCCCCTCGATTAAAGTGCAAGCGATGACATTCGTCCGAGTAGACAAGCTGTAAGGGCTACCCGCCTAGCGTAATTACTCCTGAAGGATTGGACTGACACTCACTGCTAGTTTTTAAAGAAGGGAAGCTGGCGTTGTGGGCCAAGAAGTTAGGGGAACCCAAGTGCAACGACTCTGCTGGGGAGCTTTAGAAGAGGGGCGTCCCCAAAAGCCCGCAACCGGCTTGCGTTGCTCGGGAAGGCTCAGGTGATTGGAACTTAAGCTTAGCATCGTGGCGCATATCTGATCGCCGTTATCTGTGGCAACGGCAAATTACAGTCGCTAAGCAACGTTCCTCAACAATATCATCCCTTTCTCACATGTGAACTTTAGTTTCGCTGTAATTGCTATTTGACAGAGCGATGCCCGAGACATCTCCCGCAGCCTGTTTTGTTCTTCCGCGCACGTAGCGCCATTCTTCGACCACTCGCCGCACCACGCACCGCGGTGCCCGGTCGGACCGTCGATCCTCCGCGGCCTACGTCAGCGTAGGCTTAGCATCGCGGCAGATCTCATTGCCTACCAATCCCTACTACAGTTTTTCACCATACTACCATCTACTTTTTCATGTTAACTTTGATCAGATTGATTCCGAAGACCGGCGACAAAACTGTTGCTACTGTGGTCTGTGCGTGGGCCGTGCGGCCATGCGCAGCCGTGTTCGCAAACCATTTGCGAGGCCAGAAAACGCTTCACGATTTCCTCGGTTGCCCGTTTCTTGTGAACGATGCGCCGAATCTAAAAATTCAGCTCAGCGATCGTCGTAGTAGATCGGGTGGATCGGGAAACAAGCCGCACGTCACGCCCCATCTCGCTGGCTGTGAGAGCGACGCAAGGAATGCAAGCTCTTCTTGGGGCCAGCTTTGGTGCGCCCGCCTACTTGGTGAAAATAGCGGGCTTGCTCTCCCTTCTACAGAAGTATGAGGTTAAGCGCCATCACTGCTGTGGTCAACCTCTGTGCGTGTGTGTGCGGTTTGGTGGTAGGGGCCATACACTGAAAGTGCTACTCGTCTGCAGTGAATTGCGAGGGAACTGAAACTCAACGGTAGGGGTAATTCGCTGCTTGTATGAATACCGCTCGGTAAGATAGCCCACGACACTACACGCTGTGTTCGGTTTCCATGTACCTGGTTATCGTTTGGCGGCAGTGGACACACACTGCGAGTGCTTCTCGCCAGCAGGGGTAATTCTTGCGAGTACGACTGTTCATATCTATGTTGGTCTGGGTGCCGTTCGAATAGAGTGGCCTCGTTACCAATGTATGAGTCGTACTTGGTTACAGTTGTCCCTCCTTGCGAACGCGTGCGACAGGCTCCGCTTCTACTCCCTCTCTCCTTGTTTTAGTGCCTTTCCACTGCAGTGGTCAATATTGGCGCCTGCGACGAAATGCTTAGCTAGCAGACAATGTTTGGCGTATAGATGCCGTTAGAGTGAGCTGCCCACACACCGCGAGTATGAGTGCTAGTCGCCTGGAGTGGCAAATATTTGCAAGTGTGTGCGCACCTCCCTGCTATTTTTGGTCATTCTCCGAGCGTCTGTGTGCGATTCGGTGCAAGTGACCACACACTGAGTATGCAATACTCGTTCTGGGGTTGTCTCTCATTGCAAGTTCAGCCAGAACTCACTGTTGTTGGTCCTCTTCTCTGGGTACCATTCGGTGAGAGTGGCCACAGATCACGTGCATGAGCGAAACGTGGTCATTCTGCATGCATGGATACGTTCCCCAAGAATTATCACTGTTATGCAGGTTAGCGTGCTCAACACTCTTGAGGCAAATGTGTTTAAGTTGTCAGTGCTGGCAAAAGTGAGAGTAAGTTAAGGCTCGCCGTAGCTTCCCCTGTCGGGGGCGTTTCGCAGATACGGACCAGCGCGCCTGCACGTCCTGCGCTACCGCACCCCCAAGATCCGACTGTCCTCTCGTCATGCTTCATACCACCTTGCCAAAGGTGGCGCTAGTGCAGAGGAACAATTGGTTCTCGGTAAGGCAGAGGGCAAAAGGGCCCACTCCAGCCCGGCGACAAGCCCTCCGGTTGCTGGCGCGCTGTGCAATGCCGACCGCGCTGAAAACCTAGCCAGAAATGGGTTCACGGGAAAGTCGCGTCCCCGCAGCCACTACCCCAAACTGGGGCAGATGGGGCCATGCAAAGTGCTACAGCCATTTCAGGGCAAAAGAGGGCGCCACCGCCCTCAGCAAGCGTGCCATTGCTCCTATTGCACTATTGCTGGCATTTCGCAAGGTTGTTCAACAGTGCTAAGCTGGTATGAAGCATTTCTCACACAACCACCGAAACACGCTTAGTTCTTACAGTTTGTAAGCGAAGCAGTTACTGCTCAAAAAGCGATGAGCCATTGCGATACACTGCACAGCTAATTACCCGCTCTTATTCCTTCCAATAAACTCACAAAGGAAAGAAAAGCTTAGGAGAGGTGCTGAGTTTATTCTTACTAAAGCTAGAAACGCTACTCCCGGAGGTGTCTGTTACTGTATTTTGCGAGCGCACGCCACCTCATCGCCTCTGCACGCCGGTGTCTCCTTAGTCGGCGGCTGCCCACCATTGGCTGTTGGCTGGTCGCAGTGATCTCCGAGGACGGTGAAAAAATCACGTGACTTCCTCCGCACTTCTTTCTGTGCACCGGTGGCCTGCGGGGCCTCCCCTTTTTCCCTCTATGATTAAATGTCACTATTTCGCAACAGCAACTTTCCACCTCACACTTTGTACTCTTAGATTAGAGTTCTGCAGTGTTGCCAGTGTTATATCTGAATCTTCATTTACGGAGGCCCTGGGGCCATTGTTACCACTTTCAAACTTTACCAGTGTGTGTTAGCACTTCTTGAATCCGAATGTCACGGTATCATATTTATCTCAATGAACATGGCCGTGGCGACAATTCCGTGCGCGAAGAGTTTTGGCAAGAAAAAGTTTTCTGTTAATACTACTTGCAAAGATTTCATCACCATGATTACATCGTATCGAAAGAATACCTACTCTAATCGACCTTACAATGATTTTACCCTATTAAGTCACTAGCCGAAATGTTGAAGCGGAGTTTCTGCAAAATGTTTCTTTTTTGTCTTTCAGTTATTCCCTATGGCTTCAGTTTCCCTCCAAACTATCATCCTCACTATGGTTCAAGACTGTGAGTACCGTATGCTGTGGACGGGAATAATTGGCAGGCGGTGGTAACGGAATGAATCAGCATATGTGATTCTGTGGTTTTGTTGTATGCCTACCAGATTTTAGGTCCCTGACACACCATACGTAAATGTTATACATGGCATAATTTCTGCCTATATATTCGGGAATCTCATTTTTATATCATGGCCACCACGTCAGCCACAAATGGTACTCAACCACAATACATGGGGTGAGGTGACGTGTTAAGTTTGGACGATGCGATCAATGCAAGGAGTGAGTGGGGAGAGAGTAATGTGTTGTGTTTTGGGTAACCTGTTCTTCGCAGATTAAGTGCGCTGGCAATCTTCAACGAAAATATACCATTAGTCAACGTGTTTCAGGCGTGTATTTCATAACGTATGTTATTGCGCGGGGACTGGCACCAGCACTTGTCAAGCGGTGGACCAAACCTCGTCGAAATTGTTCGAAACCATTGTTGTCCTGCTCAGACGCCCCGTCCAAGGAGACCTTCTTTCGGGGGCTCCTCCATCACGAAAACAAATTGAAAACATCCCTAGAGTGGCCATGAAGGCTAAACATAACTTGGTTGTAGTGCAGAGAACAAGGCTTTGATAGCACACGAAAACATGAAACAATTTTAGCATAAAAAAATTCAACAAATACTGAACAGATTTCACATTTTGTGCCATAGGTCGTGTTAGACCGACACTAAGAAAATGCGATCTTACGGAGCATACAGACCCCGCTACAATCTACTAGTAAAATACCGAGCGAGCACCCCCCAAAACTTGTAGATAATTGGCCTAGAGATAGGTCGAGGGCCCTTATTCGACTCGGTCCCCTAATTCAAGATGGCGGCGATCGCGACAAAGGCACTGTAGCCTCCATTACGAAAAATGTTTGAGTCATGACACTTCTAAGCAATGCTAAAAAACGTAGATTCTGACATTCACTTCAATCACTGTTAAATCCGCAAAACGATTCTTCTGTATCCGATCCAAAACTGAGGTTCAGGCCCTCGGTCTGCAGCTCGTCAGGGTCCTCGGGGACAACGGCAGAAATGTCTGACAGCCGTTCATGGAGATCACCCTCCTCGCACCCGTCAAGCGTGTTTGAGATGCCACACCCTCTAAAAGAACGTGTTACAGTTTCTTCCGGGACAGAAGACCACGCCTCGGCTACGAAGTGAAGAGCATCCTGCCTTGAAATCTTCCGCAGGTGCCCTTGGGGCGTTTTCTCCCGCTTTTGCATGAAAGCCTCCCAGGTACGGCGAAGACTAGATTTGAATGACTTGTTCCAGAACACATCCGCAGGTTGGAGCAGACTGGTGCAGCCGGCTGGCACGTAGACTACGTCGGTGTCGCGTTCCCCGACGGCGTCCTTGCCTGCTACAGTCTTGTGTATGGGTGCCTGATCCAACACGAGCAGCCGCCGCACGTCGTCACAATTCGAGCCCCAGATCTTCCTTAACCACTCTTGAAACTTTTCGACGTCATCCATCCGTTTGTCGAAGCCGTCACGCGAATGTTTGCTACGGTTAAAACAAAATAAAAACAATGGTTTAAGTACGCGACCTCAAGATACAGCGCATTCTATATTTGCACGAGACCGCGAATGAAAAGTTGTCCTTACTTGGCACACGGAGACTCTTTAAGGCCCGTTCTGCAATATTCCCGCTCGGCTCCTTGAGCATCACGAAAGCCGCTAGCTTGTGACCAGACGTGCAGGCTGCCAAAGCAACCGTAAATCACCGTCTAGCACAGCTTGTATTCGCAATTCGTATCGTACTAGCTCCTACGTAGTCATTGGTCCGATTCGCGGGCGGCTCAATACAAACCATGTCTGGTCCATGTTTGCAATGTTGTGAAAGGTGTAATCGTGACTGCTTCGCAGTGACCCAACTGCAGAGCGAAATGCTCGCACGGCATCGGCATCGGCAATATTTGACTGTCGTTAGTTGCCTGTCGCATGGATACTCCGAACCGTTGCTTCCATTTCTTCAGGTACTGGCTGGACGCCTTGAAGTTACCCAGCTGCAGCTTGTTTGCATTGTTGAGGGCTTCCTCGGACAACAGTCTATTGCTCACCGCACGTCCGCGGTTCCTTTGACGCCCAAAAAAACACGTACAGGGTGTCATCGAGTTTTTCACTGAAGACGGGGGCACCGCTATTCAATTTGCGACGAACTTTTGATTTCCCGAAGTTTTGTTGCAGCAAAACTTCGTAGTTCTTATACCTATCACGTATCCTTTTACGGTGTACTTTGAACATGCGAGAAGTGAGGTGCACGTTTCTGCATTTTTCCGATGCCAGTCCACTACTTCGAGCTTCCTTTTTACCGTGTACGAATGCATAGCGAACGAAGACAACCGCTCCCGAAAAAATGGCAGCGATGACCGGTAACGCGTTCTCGTAGCAGAAACCACTTGGATTGGATTGGATTCGGCATCGGCTTTGAACACTGTGGCATCCAAAAGCCCGAAAAAAAAAAAAAAACGCCTTCGGAATGGCGGAAGTGGGAGGGGGTGCTTGCTTGATCATGTAGAGAAATTCTAAATTCCTCGAAAATGCTTGGGGGGCGCTTGCATGGGTGTGGGCGCTTGATCGGTATTTTAGCCAGCGGCAGCGAACAGAGTATAAACGAAGAAGCGAGGGACAAAGCGTAAGGCATACAGGCTTTTATATTCCAGCAGTAGCTTCGTTAATTATGGAGCACAGCATGCTTGAGGCATCCCTCGGAATAAGAAATTACTAATTTTGTTTCCTTTCTCAAAACATGGACCCAATATATCCTCAAAACTGTCGAAGCCCACACCCGCACTACAGGTATAACACATCACTCTTCGGTGGGCTTGCGTCTCCTACATCTATGGGATGACCACCGAGGGCTTATCCGTTGCCGGAAAAAAGAAAAACATAACAAAAAAATTACGCCCACCTCCCCTCGCGGGAACCCTGGTGTGATGCAACGCATCTCATAGGGGGTTCCATTGGCGTTTTCCATCGTATTGATTACGCTTATAGCAGGGATTCTCACGCGATGGGGAGGTGGGCGTAGTTTTCTATTTTCATGGTGGTCAGCGCGAACGGAAAACAACACACAAAGAGAATGGACGACACAGACGCTGTCTAGCAACTGAAATTTTATTGGAAGAACACGTGTTATTTAAGCAATAAAGAAGAGAAAAAATTGATGAAATCATACACGAGTCACGCAACCATATCACGTACGCAATGTACACTCACGACTTGTCAAGAAAATCTTTTTCCTCATCTATTAGTGCGATAGACGGGTGGCTCACGCACGTGTCGCCGCTTTTTATAATTTTGTACGCTTCCGCAATTTCCCTCCTGCACTGGCTTCTGCTTCTCATCACCACGACTATTTTTTCAAAGTCCGGAGCGCAGCCGCATTCCTTGCAGTGGCGGGACAGGTGTGAGGACGACACTCCCTTGAGACCCAGCATGTTCTCAATCGGACATTAAAGGGGCCCTGAAAGGCATTTTGAGCACACTAAATGAACTAGCGCAATCGCTAGATTGGGTCGCCAACGTCACCTGTGCCAAGTATTACTCTTTTACGCGCAGCGGAAAGCTTACACTTTTGTTGCAAAGTTTGTCGCTTTTTTCTCACCCTTTCCTTCGTGTTTTTGGACGCCGCCATCTTCACATGTCTACATCATCGATTCCCAGATGTTCGTCATGAGCTAGACATCCTGCTATTGGGCGGCTTTTTTACGCACTTCCGGCAAAGAGATGAGTCGTCTGCTCAGCGTCGGCTCGCCGGCTGATCTGCCAGCGGAGTGCCGGAGTGCTTTGACATTTTACGACAAACGAAACAAGTGTAAACAAACGCTTAACCGTTTGTATTGAATGCAACACGGCCATAACACGACGTGGATTTTATCTTACGTGAGTACGTACCATAAAGAAAGTCCCGTGGCACTTCTTTGGTGCAATCGCAGAGAACGCCCTGAGCCGAATGCCCGGGTTTGACGCGTACATTTTATTCAACTTCAAAACAATCCAAGAGATGCGTTTCGAACGAACGCAACGTCACAACATGCGTTGCAAGTCTGAACCGCGATTGACAGACGATGAGTTGCCTCCTCCTGCCCGTCGTAAATACGGCACTCACCTCACACCCGGTTTGCGGGGACGAGCAGCAAGTCAAACTCTGGCGCGCAAGCGAGAAGGCTTTTAGCCAGGCACACTGCACATACCCCATGCGAGGTTGAGTGGTACGTCGTTCGAGAAAGATAATCCAGACCATGGGAAGCACTATCCACCCGCAGAAGTGCAATGTCGCATTTCATCGCGAAACGAACGCGTCCACAACACACAGGAGGCGATGCACACACACACACACAGCTTCGGTCGCTGCATTGGCTTAGCTGCAAGCTTCGTTCGGACAATCAGCGATGCTACGACGATACAGAGCTGCGTGAGGACGACGTGCTAACCACTTCACGTATTTAAAAACACAGGGGCAAAGAACTAGGTTCATCGGAAGCAAAAAATCTTTCCTCCGTTATAGTGCCTGAAATATACTGGCTAGTGTGCCGAGGGCGGGCTCCAGGCGGGCGCCGGGAGCGATGTACGCGGCCGTCTGCCGCTTGGGGGCGCTGCCGTGCGGGAGTTGTGCGCGTTCATCCGGCCCGAGCAGATCGCGCGGTTACCTCCGAGCTGCGTAGCAGACGGCAGCGGCAGAACTTTCCATTCCCGCTTGCGACGAAAGCGAGCGAAAGCGAGCGAAAGCGACGGGAATTCTGTCGCGCAACCAAAATTTGTCCCGACCATTCGACAAAAACGATCGTCGCGCGACAAAGCGACGGAATTCCTGCCGCTCTCACTCGCTTTCGTCGCAAGTGCGAACGGGCCTTTATGCGCAATCTCCGCCCTACATAAAACAAGCTCTTGCTTGTCGCCTGAGCATACGGTTGATATCTGACTACGTTACACTGTGCTTGCCAGTGTATGTAAACGATGTCACTAGGTTGAAACGTACGCGCTCGGCGTGCAGCTTTGTAAACGCAAGCGGTTTCACATACGCACGCTATTTTGCTGCTAATAGAGTTTTAGTACAGCGTTTGTGGCCTTTGCATACGCTAAACGCTAAATTTTTGCGTCCCGCTACGTGACACCGCGATGGGAGTTTTAGTAGAGCGTCTCATCAGTTTTGCGTAGAGACACACTAATGCATACGGCGCCATCTGTCAAATGTTTTCCGAAATGTCTCGCCGGCTGATCTGCTAGCGGAGTGCCGGAGTGTTTGGTGGACATTTTACGACTATCCAAACAAGTGCAAACAAACGCTTTCCCGTCAGTGTTGAAATGCAACACATGGGTGCAGCTTGTCAGAACACGGGTTCTCGCTGATCGAGTGCAGCGTTGGTTTGCTCTTCGCCTTCACGTTCATCGCCGCTGATAAAGCGATCCGATCCGGCGCGTTTTGTGCACGGGTTCTGTGTCGGTTGAAAATGTCTTTTTTCACATGCCGCCGGTAGTAGGAATTACAACCACCGCAAAAGAACACCCGGCACCAGCGGGGGCCACATCTGAGACCGCGCTTTTTGGATAAACAGTGTGCGGTGCACCAGAGGGAACGAGCGCACGATTCTCCCCACGCGGCTGCGAGTTCGCCGACAACCACCGCAAAAGAAAACCCGGCACCAGCGGGGCCACATCTGAGACCGCGCTTTTTGGATAAACAGTGTGCGGTGCACCAGAGGGAACGAGCGCACGATTCTCCCCACGCGGCTGCGAGTTCGCCGCCGATACCAACTGCAGCCCTGCAGCTACGTACACCCGCGAAAGGGCAAGGCCAGGCCGCACACATGCGGCCAGGTCATTCGTTCGCTTTTCCAGCCTGTGTCCATGGTGTCTACAGAGATGAAAAGGCCGAAAGAGCTGGCCCGTAGCAGACGGCAGTCTGTGGAGCGCAATAGCGGAAGTACGTCCACCGCTGAGGAGCGAAGCATCATGGGAGGGGAGGCCAACAGCGAAGAAACAGTTGAAAGGAGGAGGAAATACGGCGCGACGATAATTCGCGGTTTTGATTTACGATTTCTCAGCTAATACTCATCGCTTTAACAAAATTCTTGCAGGAGGAGATTGCTAATACATTGCTTTATTTGGTTACATGTACATCCATGCATCGGCGGAAGGCATTTCAGGACCCCTTTAAAGCACCGCCCCAGCCACGGCATGGAAGCAGCGGGATGGAGTACACAGCTACGCTAAGACATTTGGTGAAACGCTTTTCGTGGTTTATCGAGCACTTATCACCACGGGCTGCTCCTCCGTCCTGCACCGACAGTCCGTGGCCAATACATAGGCCAGACCGGGCGGTTCTTAAATGTCCCATTGAGAGAACATGCTGGGTCTCTCAAGGGAGTGTCGTCCTCACACCTGTCCCGCCACTGCAAGAAATGCAGTTTTGCTCCGGACTTTGAAAAAACAGTCGTTGTGATGAGAAGCAGAAGCCAGCGCACGAGGGAAATTGCGGAAGCGTACAAAATTATAAAAAGCGCCGGCACGTGTGTAAGCCACCCGTCTATCACACTAATAGATCAGGAAATAAATTTTCTTGACAAGTCGTGTGTGTAAAGTGCGTACGTGATATGGTTGTGTGACTCGTGTATGATTTCATCAATTTTTTATCTCTTCTTTATTGCTTAAGTAACACGTGCTCTTCCAATAAAATTTCAGTTGCTAGACAGTGCCTGTGTCGTCTATCCTCTTCTCTGTGTGTTGTTTCCGTTCGCGCTGACCACCATGAATGCTATCCAACTCGCCCAATTTGCTAGCTTGTTTCCATTTTCACGGTGCAATGCACATGCAGTACACGTATGCGTAGGTACGGTCTTTATTGAGACGAGAATGAGTGCCTTGTGGTCCGTATGTGCACAGTTAGGGGCCCGACGATTGAATCAAGAAATCGTCGAGTACTGCGAGAGAGTGCAAGCGTAACGCGGACGACCGTCGACTGAGACCGTCGGAGCGTGGCATGCCACTTTATATTCACAGCGCCCGAAGGAGAGGAGAGCGCAGAGAGAGTACTGCACATGCGCAGCGCGCGCCGCGCCGAGCGCAGCGCCGCCCACCGGCGCCTAGCAACGGAGTGAGAGCGCGCTGCGCCAACCCGCAGCTGTTTGGGAGAGAGTGTTCGCTATCGGAGAGAGGAGAGGAGGAGAGGCGCAGCTGTGCGGACAACGCCGGACAGACGCAGGAAAGACAGAGGTTGCGAGCATGAGATGCGTTGCATCTAAAACTGACAGCACCCATTCCCACTTCACATAACAGGCAGTCGACTATGATCGCACCTTACAGAAACAAAACTGGACACAATTTTGTAACCACCTTTAAGGACTCTCAGCACTTAGTCCACATGGAAAATCCTCTGCTCCATGCTGGGCACTACGCCCAGCAAAGCAAGCACCGACCATCACCTAATACATAATTTCTACCTCAATGAAACTCAGCTCCACGCACAACTCCTCACACAGTACGCAGACCACGCCTCACAACCACCAATCATTCCACCTCGCAACTACTATACAAAAGGAACTCCCGACCTTCACGCCCCCTACACTCTCACTGAACTTGCCTTCGCCACCACCTACCTCACTCGTAACACCACAATAGGCAAAACGCGAATACACAGCTACTCCGTAACCTGAACCCCGAATGCACCGCCGCACTGTTTGACTATTTTATTCATTGCTGGACAACCATATATCCGCCAGTAAAGATTGTCCTGTGGTTAATTTCCCCGAAGGCCGATGTCGATCAGGAACCCAACCGCCCGGGCTCCGGTTGATTTGGCAGGAGGCTGGCAGGACGATGGTGTTGAAGTTCTTGGAGATGGCGGTCGAATTGACGAACTAGAGGCGTTGAGGTTCATTAGGTGAAACGGAAGCTTATATACAGCTATTTACAGTAGGAAGACTGGGGTACATGAGTAATAAAAAGAAAAACTTCAAACTGCACCTAGACGCTAGCTCCGAGTGCGCACAAATCACTCGAGCTCCCTCCACTTCGTCTAACTCTCCTATTCTCGGAGCGTACACAAACCGCTTGAGAAACCACGGCCGAGACTCTGTCACGCCGCAAGATCCGTCTAGTTGCCCGGTACGGCGCTGCACCATAAACCTCCGACGCGATCTTAACCTCGACTAGGGGGCTCACAAATCCCAACCTAGCTTTAACGGTCGAGACTCCTTGTTCCGCCGGGAACTGCCTATCTCAGCGCTCAGACAAGAACCCTTTCCAATGGCCAAGTTCGGCCTTATAAAACCTCGAGATCACCCTCTCTCGGGAACGCCCCTGTAACTTTTGTACACGCGTGAGGGAGTGCCCAAATTCGCGTAGACAGCTGTCACTCAGCACGCCACGGAATATTCAATGAGGCTCCGCCACCTTTGGGTCAACGGCACGCTCGCAGATGAGCAGGAGCGTGTGACCCCGCGGGGTGAGAGCGATAGGCGGCGACCGTGCGTCATACTGACCAGGGCGCGTTAACAATGGAGGATCGCGCGGCGCTCGTCCCGACGCCGGTAATCCCATGACCTCCGCGCGTCAAGCAGATGGTTCCCGGAATCCGGCGGTGCTGTCTGCTTTCTCAATGGGGGATTATCCTTGTGGTATGCGGTGGGCCAGACAATCCGTCTCCCGTGCGCGCCGTGACGAATTGGCGACGGCTGCAGCGCAGTGCTGGCAGTGCTACGTCGCCAGACAGAGTGGCGGGTTCTCACGCGCAGCCTGCGCGCCTGGCCACTGACAGCACAAGTGGATCTTACACCGCCCCTCAATGAAAATATGACGAAATCACGCTCATTCCAAAGCCCAGGAAGCCAGTCACACTAGAAAATCGTCATCGTATATCTTTAACATCGTGTTTAGGCAAGTTATATGAACACCTATAATAGGCACACAGCGTACCTGCAAGAACACAACCTACTACCTGATACCATATTTGGCTTCCGCGCGCACCTACCCTCGCAAGACCTCGTGTTACTGCTAAAAGGTGAAGTATTTACATCCTTGAGCTGACAAACCAAGCGGGCTATCCTAGACCTGGACATTAAAGAAGCCTCTGGCAATATATCACAGCAGGCTATACTTTAATGTCCACAGTTGACTGCGGCACACGTACATACAAATGCGTACAAAGCTTTCTTACCGTTCGCACAGCCAACATCACCGTCGGCCCCATCCGATGTTTGGTGCCTGACTGCGTGGTACACCCCAGGGGTCAGCAATTTCCCCACTCCTGTTTAATCTGGCCATGCTACAACTTCCTGGACTTCTACATCAAATTATAGACATAAAGCACGCAATTTACGCAGACGATCTCACTATTTGGACCACAGGGGGTTAGATTAGTGACCAACGCACACTCCAAGAAGCCATTTACACCACCGACAACTACACTACACTCGGCGTATTCGACTCTGCACCAGAAAAATCTGCCCTTCTTTCCTACAAGGCCGTAAACAACCCCTCTCAGACCCACAATTAGCTTACATGGCATTCCCAACGTAACCACCACTACAATTCATGTTCTGGAACTTACTATCCAATCAAACAGCGCAGGCATTTCTACTATTCATTACTTACAAAGAACGCTATTACAAATAAAAAACCTCATCAAACGCATTTCTTATCTTCGACAAGGAGTGACACAAAACGACGTTTTACGCCTTTTTTACCTTTAACGCATCACATACGAACAGGCGCGTAGCCAGGATTTTTTTCGGGGGGGGGGGGGCAAGGCCTAATTTTTCGAAACAAGCTCTTTCCATGGCAAAAAAAAAAAGAAAAACAATTACCCAGAAATATAGAAGGCGCCTAATTATTAGACGAGAAAGACAACAAAGGGAATGGAGAGAAAGAGGCAGGCGAGTTAATCCGAGATGGAATGCAAGTTTTTGACACTACAATGAAGCTAGTGCGTGTGCACTTTCCATCCAAATAATCTCCACCAAGGGCCGTACAGAGACAGTGACGAAAAGAGGAGTGACAAAAAAGGGGCGGGATGCAACGGAATCTGGCGCCTACTCAGGGAGATGTGCGGAAAAAAAAAAAAAAAATTGTCGGACGCTTTCTCTACCCGATTTCTAACTCGGTGTCTCAACAACAGGCCGGCGAGAAGAACGTGAGCCATTTTATGAGAGCAATTCTTCAAAAAAACAGGCATAATTGGGAAATCAGTTTTATTGAACACAAAGAACGAAAACACGGATGCTTTCATAATCACAAAAGATGCAAAATGCTAACAGTCGTTTCTACAGCAAGCAATTTTAAAGAATGGTATTGCGATTGTTTTACTATATAGTAAAAGTCAATGCAAAAGAAAAACGAACACGTAGCTTGGCCGAAAAGAGCGGTTCACGCTGCAATTTTCAAACGTCGTGGCTTCTCCATAAACACAGCGATTACTTCGTCGACACTGACTTGCATCCGGTGAATGGAAATAAGGGCCAGGCCATTAAGCCGCTCTTCAGCCGTCCGGTTCCTCAAATATGTTTTCACTCTTTTCAGTGTCGAGAAGCTGTGTTCTGCAGCAGCTGTAGTCACTGGGAGCGTTGCCAAAATCTTGAGGAGTGTGTGAACGTTCGGGAAGAGGCCTCTGTCGCATTTAGCTAAAGCGACCGTCGCCAAGCAGGGAATTTCTTCCTCTGGCATGGCTTGCCATTTAGTTTTCCAGATTTACCATTCACCTTTTAGTGTAAGGATATGTGTTGTTGTCATATCTCTGAGGTTAAAGTCGAAGGCCGGCTGCACAGATTCCAATTTGCCCTTGGAGGCGTGCTTTGGCAATACAAATTGCAAACTTTGCAGTGCTTTCCGATGGTTTGCAAAGCGCCGTTTGAGGGAAGCTTTCAGGACATCTATGTATGGAATGAATGTGGCTCGCCTGTAGTAATCTTCCGCAGAACTACAAGGGTATATTGCCCGGTATCTGTGTTCCTACCACCCGTGGAATCTCGCACTTCACTCCGAACTCCGCCGCTCTATCTTGACATAGAGAAAATATTTTGTGGAATTCTGCCTCCGCGTTAGTGCCCATCTCTTCTAGTTTAGTAAGCATCAGGTCAACCTGCTCCAAGACGACGCTCATGTCAATAGCTTGGCTCTGCAGATACACAGACAAGTGGTGTGTGAGGCCTAGGAATGTCTCACTAACAGCGAGGCATAAAAGCAAGTTGAGTGAACAGATTCGCTGATGGAGGCAATGAGCGCTGGACGCTGTTGCTTTATCAGGGGAGGTGTCCATGAACTCTTCAAGTGAGTGAACTATCTCAGAAAGTGGTTCACCAAACAACGCGACTGAATCATGACGTTCCAACCACCTTGTTTCCCAATATCGGCGCAGCCAGCGAAAAAAACTTTGAAGACGCTTCCAGATGTTTTTTCAGGGACCGCTGTCCTTTTGGGTGATAGCCGAAAGTGCATACCTCACTAATTGTTCCAAAGGCCCGTAGAATGTCTTGGACAGCTGAGGCGTCGCTCAAACAAAGGTTCATGGAGTGCGACGAGCAATGCGTGTACAACGCCGTTGGGAAGTCCGTTCCGGTTGAGCGCCTGCACGCCGTTAAATGCCTTACTCATCGCTGCTGCTCCATCGTATCCTTGCCCTCTCATCATGTCCAAGTGCAGGCCAAGATTCAGCAGCTCCCTTTTCAAGTGTGCCAGCCAGGCTAGACGCACTGACGTCAACAGGTACGAAGCAGAGGAGATCTTCCCGAATCCTCGAGTAGTAGGATCAACGTAGCGTACGCACAAAGAGAATTGCTCGGTTTGTGATACATCCGTTGTTTCATCTGCAAGCACCACCGAAAAAATCCTAGCTCGTTTACCGGTCTTACAATTTTATCTTGTGTAAGATTGCCAATTATCGGAATAATTTCATTTTGAATGTGCGGGCTGGAGTAAAGAGCATTGCTGCCTGCTGTGCGAATATGATTGGTCAAAATGATGTCTCCGCCATTCGCTCTATAACGTAGGAGCGCCCTGAAGTTGCTGTCGTTCTGTAAGGGTTCCTCAAGAGAAAGACGCCCGAATCCTTGTCACCTCTCAGCGCAAGGTCTTCACCGCCGCACAGTAAAACTGTCTCGACAATCGCGCGCAACTTTGCCTTGTTGTCTTAGAGCTCGCCCTTTTCTTGCTGATTAAGCTGTACGTGGACACAGCTTGATTTTCCTCTGGCGACTCTGAGAAAGTATTCGGCGTCAACCGTTGCCGTCTTGTGGTATTCAGTCCGTGCACGATTCTCGAATGTCTCAAGGGCATCCTTCCACTTCGTAAACGGAACTGTTACGAGGTTCTTACATGTCTGGTGAGAGCCTTTACGCGCTCCGCTCTTACGACAAAAAAGTACGCAGGTTTTGCAGAAAGCTCCCTTCCGCACATGAGAAAATCCAAGCCACTCATATCGCTGCAGCCAGTGAAACTGAAACGTGCGCCTTTTCCCGTTTTTGGCGACCGAGATTTCAAACTTGTAGCTCGTGGTTGGCACCCATACGTTAGAGTATACCCGTTCTCGGAAGTTATCGGGTATGTCAGTGTTATTGACAAATATTCCGATATCATTGTGACAAAGAGGGCTGACAGTTTCCACACCGTCCTCGCAGTCGTCCGTTCTCTCGGCATCCACGTCTGCAGGTGCTGTGACGCTTTCGGAGGTAGAGCCGCCTTTTGATCTTCCTAGATGCGGGATATAAATAAAAAAATAATCATAAATACGTTTTCTGACAATAGTTTTTACTTCGTGTTTCAATTAATTATTGTCGTAGGACTTATGCCAAGTTCCGCTTTTACAAGCACCCTAAATGAAAATGTAAAAGTTACTCCGAGTATCCGTACATTTAATACATTCCATTTTTCGCGCCATATGTGCCTGTGTATAGTGCTCTTTGATTTAGACTAGATGCAGTCGAGTCTCGTTAATTCAAACACGATTATATAGAATTGACGTTGTAGTCCTGTGGAAGTCATCTGTATTCTAATGGGCGAAAACGCAGTCTTATCATTATCATGGCATTGAACCCTTTTCATTCCTTAGCGGTTCGATATTGGAACTGAACTTACTCCAATCTAATGCGCACCTTTTCTCCAATTTATACGAGTCCGAAAATTGCCTGCACTTTGAAACCGAATATTGAACCGAACCACGTTCGCGGGTTTTGTAACAGCTTCCCATGATCTCATCGAAGGGTTCAAATGGAGTGTCATCGACTCATCGTCATTACGAAAAAGCGACAGAGGTTATTTTTGCGAGTACGCGAACATTCGTTTAATGTTCCAATGAACTGTAAATGGTAGTGCGCCGCTTTCATTATAAAAACTGTCATGCAAGAAAAGACCTTTAGCATGTTGAATACAGCTGTGTCGCGTGTTTTTGCGTGCCCGACGTCGTGGTGACCGTTAGTAGCGCAAAAGCAGATATCCGTGCCTCGAACACGAACGCACTAGCGGACTTTTGCCATCTGTGGAGATGGAACTGTCAAGGTAAAAGACCTTGAATTAACACGCGAACTGTATTACACAATAAATATAACTGCCAGGGAAAAAACTGCTGTATCAAAGAGGGGCGAACTGTACATGTCTCTCCATCTTTGTCTTCTTTTTAAATCGTCAACATAGGAGCATAGTACAGTATTATTTATAAAATCTGCTACCAATACCTTCAAGTGCATTTTTATATTAAAACTGCAAAAATTTTGTTTGCGTTAGACTGGAGTGAATTCGGCCGTCTGGGCTGGAATAGAATGCGTGTTTTACGGATGGCGTAACGGGGCCATCGTTTGCGGTCATGGAGACATCATTCCTGATGGCCCGATTAGAAAGTGGCATGGTTGTAGTGATAAGAAAACAAAAGAGCGTCGCGCAGTCATACCGTAGCAAGTATACAAGATATTTAAAGCGATGACTTCACTCGCGCTATATGAGGAAAATTGCACTCCTCGACAGAGTCATCGTGTTTAAATAGTCACCTTAGAAATAGACATTTATGGCAAAACCAGTATCATAGTATTGCTCAGAAGCTCACAAGCTGGGAATTACTAAGTTGCCGCTTCGCTAAAGCGGATGTAACAAGCAAATACAATAAGAAGCACAGGACCCACTTTTGGAACTTTAGCGAAGAAGCTTGTCAATTTCATGGTTTGTCCTGGTCGCTTCCTGGCCGTTGAAGTTTAACCCTGGCTGGAACCTTCTTTCCCCATGGCTGCGTTCTGTTGCGCCAGAGTGCCCCGACACAAATTTGCTTTGTCTGAAGGAGCGCCGAACAGAGGTGCTGAATCGGCTGAATCATGCCTCGCTGTCCCAGCCCGCGGCGAACATGCCCCTATAGGTGCTATAGGCTCCGTGCGCTGGTATGGTGGCGACACCAGCGCCTGAACAACTAGCGCCATCTACGGCCACTGGAGGCATTTATCGGATGTTGTCATCGCTTCCGCCCTTCCCCGTACCGCCCGTGCTACGCTGCGATGACTGCTCAAACCTGCGCGCTCGTTTTAACGGTTTTAGAAAGATAGGGTATATTGGCTCGTTTTACTTTTCATATAACAAAACCTCAAAACGTAGTCGCCAGCTACACGCCGCAAACGATGTTTACTGCATCCGGGAGGAACTAGCGAACGCAACGGAGCCGTCCGATGTTTCCAGCAATGGGGCTTTTCGATTTACCATCTCGGGCTCACCGCGGATAGTCCGCGGGTAGCCCGAGGATTCCTCAAAGCCATAGGGATACGTGGGAAAATCGAATGCCGGACTGCTTCTCGGGGAGTCCGCGGTGAGTCCGAGACGCTAAATCGAAGAGCCTCAATGGCGTTGGGAACATGGCAGACGTGACCCTGGGCTGCGACTTTTAGTTAGAGGCGGGTACAGCGAATGGTTGTGAGTTCTGTTGTAAACACGCGGCTCACGCATCTCTGCACTTTAATATGAGTTCAGTAAGTCTAAGCGAGGTAGGCGGGGGAAGCTGCACGCGCAAGGCCGGGTGCCACGGCTCGCGTAAACATGCCGATGCAGTTGCTATGTTCGTCAACTTATAACTGTGAGCACCGGGCAGCTATTGCCAAATTTTATCGCCGGTATCAACGCCGGTGTTCCAGATCTGTCTAAATCAACGAAATGTTAGTCGTATGGAGTTGGCCGCGATATCTGCGTCAAAGGAGCCGCCGAGGCCGCACGGGCAGAACCTCCGCGCGTACACCTAGGAAGGGGTAAGCAGCGATGAGCACCATAATACAGAAGAGGAATAACCGATACAGATTGGTAAAGCATAAGCCACACGTAATGCTAAAATTCCGGGGAAGCATAAGCTCAGCGACAAAAAGAAAACGACCTACACCGTCACTCCTTCAAGATGATTGACGCGCATATTAATGGACCATTCGTTTAGCTGCGGTGGTTGCCTGTGGGATCACTGTAGTTCCGTGTCAACCGTTACTCTGCGTCATATTGCGTAGCACTCAGGTAAGATGCTGGCGCGCTGTTTTTGTTCCCGACGTTGCCTATGCAAGTTTCGCCGGCTGTCGCAGGAAGTTGATGGCGGATGTGCACAGAAACAAGGTCCCCCCCAGAGCGTAAACAACATTCACACCAAACAGCAAAACGAACGCTGATGGCCACAAGTCGATCGGCGTTGTTTACATTGCCGGTCGCACTGCGCGGGTTCATCGCTGTCGCCTTTCCGCTTCATTTCAAGGGAACCGAGATTTTTCGTCAGCCTCCTCGCGACCTTTTTAGAATGTTGCGGAGCCGTAGACCCAGCAATACGTACAGAAATGCCCACTACTAGCTCGAATTTTTCACTACTGCGGAATCTCCGCCCGGTAAGCCGCTCTTTCGGGGTGACCAACATCCGATTTTCGACGGCGCCGCTGTTCGGCGGCGCTGCGGTCGCGTTCGAAACACCAGCGCACGGAGCCTTATACATACATACCTGGGAAGGAGCGCCGAGGAGTCGCCCTCCCTTCTCCCTCTTCGGTGGACCCCAGCAAGTCCGTTCGTCGAATTCAAACTGCGGACAGTGGAGAGTCCGACTTAGACAGATATGAACATCTCGCGCCGACTCGCGGCTCAAACGAACCTCCGGGCGCCGACAGCGCGTCCCAGCGGCGCGGCATTCAACGTAGTCACCCAGCTGAGAACTAATCCCGCACTTTGCTTTCTTTGGCATGTTGTGCATCCACTAAAGATGCAATCAGTCGGGAAGTCACCGCCGTACTTAGGCGGCCACACGCACAAAGTAAGAGGAGACGACGCCGCCCGTGTACACTTCCTGGAGAGCCGCATATCCGCTCATTCCTGTTTACTCCTTCTGCCACGCGGGCGCTTTCCCGACGACACAGGCAGCGGACGAAAGCTGGTAGGGTTCGCAGAGGCGCCAGCGGGGTCGAGCGGGTTAATGGGCCGTCAAGACGTCGCTTTCCATACAGAAGTTCCCTTTTCCTAGCTTTCGGTTAGTTTCCGCCGTCAGGTCGCGGAAAAACTCTGCGTCTGCGGTAAAGCGCAGCCGTACGCGTGCGTGTTCCCACGCCGCGCAGCTATCAGTCAAACAAAGCACTTGAATACTTCCCAAGTTGCAACCACCTCACGGCGGCGATCCGTGCTGCGGTGGCTAATCCGCTTGTCGGCGACTTCTAGCACCCATACCCTCGGCGGGCCGAATGCGGCCCTAACGACCTTAGGTGATGACAAAAGCCATGGGCGGCATCTCCCTTTCGTCGGCGTGCTGCGTGCTGACGGTTTCCCTCATTGGCGGCATGGGGGCCCACGCTCGAGAAGCTGTTGTTCAACGAGTCCCAGAGCGTGGGAATTGAGATGTTTTTCCGGGACTTCGATATTGGTGGTCTCGGGGACCTTCGACCTTTGGCAGAAAGACCGGAGGCGACAGACTTTCAGCTACGAGAGGGGGATAGATGCCCTCTCAGTGTGTGTGCGCGTGCGTGGGTGAATTTTGACCCTTTCGGAATTTTTCCTGATTGGTACCTCCTGACCACAGCGTGGAGACAGGGCGAACAGGGATGGACCAAGCATTATCTAATAATCTCGCGCCACCAGGAACGCAATGCCTGTTCACTCAGACCCTGAACAAGTAAATACTAGTATAAAGATTTCTTTCTCGATCGACTTGGTCCTGATGACTGCTTCGGCACGACACCAACCTCGTCCACTTCGACCACGATACCCCGCAGTCGCAACAACATGCTCTTGCTCTTAAGTCCGTGTTATTTTAAGTCTGTGGAAAGTTATGCGGCCTTACAAAATGAAGTCCTATTTAGCTGTGGGATAATAGCCTGAATAAGCGTAGCTTTTCAGTAATACTACTGTTGATTATTTCTTTTTATCTCTGACGACTTATTATCATTAGTGTAGTTATTTGAAAAATTAGCGAAAGTAACATTATTTGTTTCCGTTTTCCTGCGCATGCGAAACAGCTGCGTGACTGCGCGCAATTGCTTGGGGAAAGGAATCTGTCGCTTTAACGTTTTTCGAAGAACTTGTAAGATTCTCAGGCGTTAAAGGCCGACTGGACAAATTTTAAGGGGGAGGGGGGGCGGGCCCCCCTGGTTCCCCCCCCCCCGCCTACAAGCCTGCATACGGAACTGTGGCTCTCAAAAAGTGCAATCCAAAAACTCGACATAGTCATACGGCAAGCCTATAAATTCGCACTAGGGCTACCCCGACAACTTCCACTGCCAAATTACCACAGATGGGAATTCATAACACCTGCGACGAACTTTGAGAGGCCCATCATGTCAACCAGATCGAATAGCCCAAGCTCTCAGACACTGGCTGTCACCTTCTCAGTTGCCTTGGCTACCAACTTCCTGCCCCCCCCCCCCCCCCCCCCCGCCCATCTGTACCCCTGGAACTACGCAATTGCATGTCCGTCGCCCCAATACCGAATAATATGCGCCGCAGGCATAACCGGTGTTGCCGACAAGCACGAATTCCAAAGATTTGCAAGATGCTTCAAATTCAGGCCCCAAATCCGCTACGTTGACGCCGCCAAATGTGCTGCTATAGCAGTTACAACAATCAACCACCTAGGAATTGAGCCGACTTCCCAACAGTGATGGGAACGACTCCACGAGTGCAGAAGAAATCGCACAGGCCCTCGCAGCCACTACGTCCCTAGGGAATTATCACCAAAAAAACAGATTCGCAAGCTCCCTGTCGCCGTTACGCCCGCCTGTCACAATGCTCCCTTAGTCCTCCGATATCTTAAAGTCCATCCCAAACTACCTTAACTCTATATTCTCTGGATCCCGGGACATGAGTCTCCGGAGGGCAGTGAGGCGGCTCATGCTGCGCCCCGCACACATATCTACCGGGCGTTTCACTCCGACACTCCAGCATCACCGTCGGAGACATACAATTCTGTGACTCAAAATTTAAAGATATCCTCGAACACTAATCAACTAATCGACCACATCAAATGCTACCACGTCGACCGGCGCACCATACCCCTGCGCCACGACAAGTTGACTAAGGAAGAAGCCACCACCTACAGCCGCTTCCAAACCAACACATACTCGCACGGCACCATCCTCCACGACATGCATCCCACCTCCTACTCCGCCACCTGCAAGTACTGTCCCCGACCCTGCACACTCTACCATATAAAACTGGGCGTGCTCCCACAACACCATCCCCCCTCCTCGCCCCTAACCAAGGACTGTTGGAAGGCATGCTATCCAGCCCAGACCCCGGTGATCAGCTTCGGCTCGTTGAAAGGACCCCGCTGGCAGCGACCCCCGGGGTCTTCTGGACTGGAAAGCCACCCTACCCCGATTTCCATGACTCCAGAACTAATATAAAAATTAAGTGTATTCCTCCGCCTATTTGCTCAACTAGGTGAAATTATCCACTGCATTAGCAGCAGCAGGGAGAATGCGGAACAATTGTGCACAGGCGTGGTACGTGGCGTCTAAATACCTTACCGTACTGAAAACGTCGTAGAGCAAAAGCCCTACTACGCTAAAGCTTTCAAGGTAATTTGTGGCGGTCGAAACGCCTGCCGGAGGCAGCGTGCAAGCTGTTTTTTTCTAATTGTTTCCCTTGCTCTAGTTTTGCTACTGCGGTGACATGTAACTAGGCGAGGGTGAAACGGTACCCTTCACCGAAACGCTGTTGAAAAAAGTATTAACAGTTTGTATTTACTAACTCTTTAAGAACTTTACTAACCCCAAAACGGTCGGTAGGAACTTCCGCTAAGTGTTGAACCTAAATGCTATTCCTAATAATCTAGATCGTGGACTTATTAACTGCTGCTTGTTTGATACTTTCACTGATGGTAACAAAACTCTACGAATTATTGAACATAGTAACTAAAGCACTTTTCCCAAACCAAATCACTATAAAAAGTTTGCGTAAATCCATATGCTGACTTGTATATACTCAGATTACAATGCATAATTGTAAAATTATCGCTAAAATATTTGATTTTTGCAACAAACCAGCTGACTCTATTATAGGGCTTTCCAGTGCTTGGTATAAAAGCAAAAGCAGATGTATTTTTAAGGAAACTACGTTACACTCGCTCTCTTCATGCATTTCGTTAGTTTTCTTGCGCAATTTATTTGTTGTGCTACACACGTGCTACACAGCCATTTCAATAGCCTTCCGAAGGATCTGGAACCAACTCCCTATCGTGTTCTCCATTGTAAATACATTAGGTGCACTTCCAGGCGAGCATTCAACGGTCAATTGAAGGTTGTCGTGTAGCACAGGCATTAGGTGTGGTATGTGTATGTTGAATGTGTCGCGATCAGCCGACCACACATTGTTATGCATGGCCAGTTAGCAAAAGCACTAAACACCTGGTGGATACTGCGGCAGATAACTGGTTAGTGTTCTGTAAGTGCCACGGCCTTTTCTTTAGGAGTGGGCTGCTTTGCCTGCGCTTGCTCGCTCACCGCAGACTGCACCGTCTGTGCACGCGTGCGGTTCAGCGCAAGCGAAATACGGGGCTAGGCGACGGTTTAGCTAATGATAGAAGAAAACACTGCACTGACTGAACTAGCTGGAACGAAGACGAGAGAAACACACTAAAACACTGCCTTGTCGGCGACGGCAGCTTTAACCGGTGCATGGGTCCTCAGTCTCGCCATCGAGGGCGCTGGCCTGGGCTCTTGTGCTTTACCTTTAGCGAAAACACAACGGTGAGTCCGATCAACGAGTAGCTATAGCTAGACGGCAGGCTGTGTAATCTCAAGCAAAGACAATATTTCCCAAATCCTTGTGTTCATTGTCCTTGCTTTTGTTCCTATGATAACTGGGTTTGGGAGTGTTTGAAACTGAGCCATTTTTGTCATCAATAACTGTCGCACAATCTGATCTGCAACACCTGCTACGGTTCTTATCTTTCGCTCCGTTGTTTTCTCTCCCATGTCTTGACAGCGCCCATAATGCCCCGGCGGCTATACTTCCAGCTTTTCTCGGTGGCATTCAAGAGGATTTTATTCAGAGGTGAGCACCGCACATATTCTGCATAGTGCTACTCAACTTGCCGTACAAGGAACGCACACTAGTTCCGTTATAATTCACCTGATTTTAAGCGACCTCTTACGCAACGCTCGGAGAACCCGTGATATCAACATCAACTACCCCTCTGTCGAAACGACAACGATGGGGAACGTGAAGCTATCCCAAATCTAATTCAGCACCAAAAGAACCCAACCCCAGAAGAGAGCAGGCCGTTCGTGGCACTGCAATTGTGCTCGCTTGGGTGCTTTACTGGATAGGGCATTCACAATTTCCATATGTTCAACCATCGTCTCCGTTTGAATGAGGGTTGCATTTCTTATTTTCACAACACATGCACCCCTCTCAAAATGATACTTTTCCGAGTGTGCTGGAATGGGGCAACAGGGTACACGTCGCTCATAACGTGAGAAACCAAGGTTTGATCCCACCACGGGAAGTGTTTGGTTTCCCCAATTCACCTACCGTCGCCATGATCGTCAGAGAATGTTGGCCTTCCTGCAGTGGTTTTTCAGTAGAGTACAGACCATAACAGAGAATATGCTCAAAGCTTGGCTTTAAGAATAAAGGTAGGGGTAACTAGTTTTAAACGAAAGCGTTTTGAGGGCAATAAAGCTCCCCGACGCTGCTCACTGATCCCAAAAACCTACTGTACTTAGTGACCATGTTTCCGGTTTCTAAGTAAAGCTGAATACTAGATGAATTAATTTTTGTTCGCTTACTTCATTGATTGGTGAGCCAGTCAACCACCCTGGTAATAAATAACAGTACTTCTAGGGCGCGGGATGAATTCCACTGGGTTGGCCAGGCGCCCTATTCTAAGCAACATAAATTCTCCGTGAATTTCGCAGGTATTTGTTTCGTAGACAAAATGCAAGAAATAAGTGCCGTGTGCACGTATACCTCAGATGACATGCAGTGTAATTTGACAACTCGCTTACGAATATCACAACCATGCTGTCAAATATTGGTCATAAAAGATACAGAAAAACTTGCTACGTATTTTAAAAATGAGGGCGGCAGCTGAGGCTGACAAAACGAACGTATTTCTTAATGGGTAAAATTGGCATCAGCGTCACAAGCAGTAACGAGTTACATTACGCAAAGAGTTTGCCATAACAAGTAACGTTGATTCAAAAGATAGCGAATGCCATGTGTTCACCTAAAAACATCACAATCATTTTTGTATCTCTTTATTCGTTCCAATCTCTTTAAGAGGTATGGTCAGCATTCAATTCCTTTCAAGGCAATTTTATAATTCACGAAAAAGTGTCGTAAACAGGAGGGGCTCCCAAAGAGAGACTGCAAGGAGACTTCCTCCTGTACAATCATTAACAAATGATTGGTTTAACCAGCGGGGATTACAGCATTTGACTGAAACAGACAACGGAGATGTAACAAAGATGAGAATGCACTATTAGAGTAAGGAAAGCAAACGGAAAGGAGGCGAAAGCAAACAAAACGGACTCAAATCGAGTGAAGATGTGCGGGTAAGCTTTTCATAAAAGAACAAATATTAGGCCACTTTTCTAAACCTGGGAGAACAGTGGTATTCGTAACCAGGAGACAGACAAATGCACAGCTGATTAACAGCAGAGCTGGTGTTACTGGCCGTAAAGTCAGGGTTCGTGCGCGCCCCGAGAAAGGCCGAGCACTTGTGCACGCGTACCTCGAGAGCACATTCATCAATCTAAGCATACCAAGGAGTGATTCTCAAATATTGGCAAAAAAACTTGAGCCTTGGCTGCATGCCCCGAGCGCACGTTCGTCAAGCCACGCATACCCACTAGGGGAATTTTCCAAAATTGGCCACAAAAACCCTCCAGCGTTCGCCGTATAATGGCCAGACTTGCTAAGAACGAGGAAGACGCCTCATAGCGTACGCCTTTCATTCGTTCGTCCTCGTGCCGTCGTGGGAATTTTGTGCCAGTCATAATGCTATTTCGATGGTTTTGATGTACCCAACACATAGGAACATTTACATTGTAGGAAACAATACGGTAAAAATTTTCGACTTACCCACCGCGGTGACTCCGTGGATAAGGCGTTGTGCTGCTGAGCGCGAGGACGTGGTTTCGATATCCGGCCGCGGCGGCCGCATTCTGATTGAGGCAAAAAGCAAAAAAAACGCCCGTGTGTACGAGATTTCGGCGCACCCCAAGCAGCAGAAATTGCCAAGCCCAAGCATGGCAAATCATCAGTGGCCAATGTGTCCGAGCTTGGCAATACCTCGGCCGCCAATATTGGCTGGTGTTTGGGAAAGGTGACAAGCCAACAATTGGCCAAGCCCTGGGAAGGCTAATATTGGACAACGCTTGGCAAAGTATCTTGCCATGATAATGCCAATGGGTGGACCCCACGCTATTTTCATGCACATTTTTGGCTTTGTGGCCAGTCCTTATGACCAATGCTTATTTTATGAGTTGCCTCGCGGCCCGATTTCTGCTTTATACATGCCAGTATACAGGAAATTATTATACGAGTGCGCATTATTTATGCGCATTATTTATTTTAAGCGCACTCGTTAAATAATTTCCTGTACAATGGCATGTATAAAACAGAAATGGGACCGCGAGGCACAATAAGCAAACTGCATCAACTTTGCGAAGCAATTATAGATAAGTGACTTGCCAAAAACAATTGAGCAACACAACACACCGGGTCTCTCTGTGTAGCTTTTTTATTATGCACATCAAATATACGAGAAACCTGGCTTAACAGTGGCAAGAATACGAACACACACATGAAAGCAAACACAAACACAACAGTCGAGAAAAAATTTTAAAAAGCGCTGCTCATGAAGCGCGAACCGATTATCATTCGTTTAACTGCTTGAGATGCCTACAAAACAGAAGCATTCAGGTAAATGAAAACAGGACCCTCATTCCCGGTAATTCGCCGACGTGCCAAGATCACAATATGTTGTTGAACAGCACTATTGTAGAATAGCCCAGCTTGGAAAGCTTGTCCACTGCTGCACCCGCCACTTGTCCACGGGAAACACCTGTGCGTCGTAGCGCCTGTAATAAGTAAAAAAAATAGTTCACTATAATGCTAAATTCACGCTGCTTACTAAATACAGCACCTATACAAGCCTTACCACATGTCCGTGTGAAAATATTCAGCCTAAAGTTCTAGCTTGTTAACACTCGCTATGAAACATAAAACGTACTGCACTATTCATTTTTCAATACTGCGTTTTACGGTAGCAGTTACTTGGCTCGTTCTTGAGAAAACAGTCCGGAATTTCACCGAAAATGGGCTTCACTCTTATTGCAGTCGCGCAAGGTAATATAAAAAGTCCAATAGACAAAGCAACACGCCAGCGGTTCCGTGAAATTTTGTTGTGCCTTCGCTCACTTCTGCCCCGTCAGACGCGCAAGACGCGAACGGAACCGACGGAGAAGCCCAGCGGTAGTGTAATTACTTTGTCGCTCGACAATACCTTTACGTTGCTCAAGAAAATAATGAAACGAAAGCTTCATTAATAGCTAGAGTTTAATTAAGCCAGCTTAATACATCGTCTTGCTTCAACGCATGCTGAACGTCGTGAACCTGCAGTGGGAGCACGGCTGCTTGTTCGGAAAACACAAAGCCGGAAAAAGGATAGCTAGAACTGGCGTCACACAATTGGAAGCACATGTATGTGACCACTTTTTTCTTCGCAAGTGCTGTCGTTCGCGAGCGCCAGAACTCGCGAACGACAGCTGAAGTTTTGGCGGGAACGAGCGCGAGCACTCCCGCACCGCGAAAAAATGAAATGGTGACTTACGTTTTCAGCGGCGGCCGTAGCAGGCAAACGATGTTATTACACCAGTCAGGTATACTTCACACAGCCACCGACACCAAAACGCACCTCACAGACACGTACAGGAGTACTACCGCAGTTTCAATGCCACAAAAGAGACGGAGCCGTCGGTGCAACGCGTCCGTCCACCGGCCCCGCCGCGGATTCAAAGAACGCGCAAAGGGACAACGCTGAAGTAGTCCGACGTTCACCGTTGCGTTAGGACACACAAATGACCAATTCCTACAGTCTCTTCTCCTTCTCACACACTGTACGTTTAACAGTCTCTCTCACGCTGTTTTGAATAAGCTGCACTTTAGTTTAAGTACGCTTTGTTTCGTGGCACGGTGCTGTGGCTCTTTAGGTAACTACTTTTTGCTGCGTTTTGGCCTGTTCACCGCGCTCTAACCGTCGTAATCCGTCATGTTGGGGAACCGCCGCGGGCAACGACCGCAGTGCTGCCCTCGAGTGGTGCTGCTTGCGCGCCGGGTGCGCATGTATACACGCAAAATAACGCACACGAGTGCTCTACAGTGAGACTTCATGCAGCGGTATGCAACAACAGGTAAGGCTGTGGGCATTTACACCTGCCAATACTTTTTATTTAAACGTGATACTTGACACAAGCTTGAAAATGATTTGGAACTACTTTTTGTTGTGCGCTGCGCGTGAAAACAAATTCAAAAACACGGCAACTTCAGTAATATTTTGAGTGAACTTGAGTGGTCATTCAACTAACAAGAACATGCCAAGACGTGTGTAAAGGCACTCATAAATACCTGCGTCGCATATAGGCTACTAGTCTTCATAAAATTTTATGATCAAAAATTACGTCTGAATGAGCGCGCTGTCCAGTGTGATTTTTTGCGCACCGGCCAATGCGTGTCCTCAAGGCCGGTCGTATAGCGCGCGTTGTCCACGAATGGCTTTTGCGTACAGGCCGGCGTGTGGCCAAGCTATCGGAAGCCAAAGGGAAGCCAAGGGGCGTCCAATGATTGGCTATCGGCCAATGCTGCTTGGGACGTTAAAGATCCCCAGGTGGTCAAAATTATTCCGGAGCCCTCCACTACGGTGCGCCTCATCACCTGCATTTAATAGGCGTGTGAAACCCTGCAATCAAAAACTTTGCATTTTATCAAGCCTAGTAACAGCCAACCTTCGGCGGTAGTTTTCTTGTCCCAGATAGTTTAATTTCCAAGCGAGGCTGTTTATTCCTTACTTACCCCCGCACGGGGCACCTTGAGTAATCTTGGTGGTGGTGTCGGCGACACCGCGGACCCCGAGCCCCCATACTCACGCTGTAATCTACCGTGGCTAGGAGTTGTAAGATGAAGGGCAGAAACCACAAACGGTGGCCGTCGGAGCCCAGCTCAAGCTCCGGCGGTTGGGCTCCCTGTCTGTTTTCCAGGCAGAGAGCTCTGGGACCTCTTCAGCGGTCAGGGTAAGGCTGTGGAAGAACGTACCCCCGTCCTCTGCTTCTATACATGCTGAATGGTATTTTCAAACCCCCCTCCAAACGTGATCGGTCCCTGAAAATGGGCCGCACTGAAGTATCTTTTCCTCCGTTGCAATCAATCTCGCTCCCATATCCCGATAATTTCTTGCGCTTTCTCATCATGGAATCTCTTGATAAGAGAAAGCCAATCACTTCCCAGTCCGTCTTTCTAATCTCCAAGTATCTTGAAAACCTTGTCGGAAAGTCGTACAAGGCTAAGAAACTGAAAACGGGACAACTCCTGATTTAGGTAGACAACAAAGAGCATTCCGCAACCCTCCTTGCAGAAACGCGCATGGTCAATGTTGACATCAAGATCACGCCTCATCGCAACCTGAATAACTGCCAAGGCGTGATCTCTGACCCGGATCTTATAAGTGAAACTGAAACCAATCTGCTCGAGGTCCTCCGTGATCAAGACTTGACGGCAGTAAGGCGAATAACCTTTCGCCGAAACGATCAAATCATACCTACCAAACACATCATCTTAATGTTTGACCGCTCAACACTTCCTGAGTCAGTCAACGCAGGCTTCGTGAGATGTCCAGTCCGACCCTACCTGCCGAACCCACGCCGCTGCTACAAGTGTCAGCGGTTTGGCCAACCTCTGGTCGTGGTAAGCTGACGTGCGGAAAATGTGCAGCGCAAGATCATCCAACTGATAATTGTGAGTCCGAGCACTTCACCTGTCCGAACTGCCAGGGACCGCATGCTGCCTATTCCAGAAGCTGTGAAAAGTTTGAACAAGAGAAACAGATTATTGCGTTGAAAGTAAATGAGAACATAACCTTCCCAGAGGCGCGAAAGAGGTTCGCCTCTTTACCCCTGGCGTCAGGTTTCGGCGGGGACCCAGTACCGCAAGTCAGATCTGGTCCCGCCCCCGCCCCCCCCCCCCCCCCTCAAGTTGCCTCAGGCGACCACTCCCGCCTCCGCACCGCTCGCTGAGTCAGCAGCGGCTGTGGTGGCAACCACATCTGGTGGGAGTGATGCTGCATCCACCACTTCCGCTCCACCGTCCGAAACCACATGCGAGGGCACGGAGGAGATGAAAACGGGGTAACCAGCGGGAGCACCCACCCCACCGCACCGCCTGCACCATCCGAAGCGTTCCTGGAACCATCGGTGGTTGCGTGCAAAGAAAAGCGCGTCCCGAAGGGTCCGCGGTCCAAGGAGCCTGATCCCTCAAGAACTCCGAAGGCATCCGAGGATGAAATTGACGTCCGGCCGTTCTTGTCTGCGGTGCACCGCAAGGAACGCGTCTCGACGCCAAAGCCTCGCGACAAGCCAAAAAAGACGAGAGTCACAGCCCCGAAAGACGACACATGAACAACACAGTCCAGTAGCTCCGAACACTTCATAATGGGAAGAGAAAACATAGTCCAATGGAACTGCAGAGGCCTCCTTAAAACTCTTCACGATGTATACGAAATACTGCAATGCTAATCAGCCAAGTGTGATGGGTGTTCAGGTCACCCACTTGAATTCCAAGGAAGCACACAAATTTCTTGAATAGTTACATGTTGTCACGAGTCTCACGCGGCAGAGAAATGAGGCTCGGTTTGAAGCATTCGATTTCAACACAGTATATTTACAACAGCAAAACCTCAAACGAACGCGATCATAACAATCTCACAAGAATATCACACTATACACAAAAAAAGCAGCACAACCTTACACTATCAAAAATCTGCTCCTAAAGTAACCATAACACATTACCTGTCTATGCCAAATTCAAACACATCCTACCGCTGGTACCACGATGAACCAGGTGCGATGCCGATGACGTGGCCCAGTCGGTAGGCTTCCGCGTTGCCGAACGTCGAAGCACGTCGCGATGGCCGGTGTTGGTCGTCAGTGGTCCAGATGACCGCGGTGCGATGCCATGGCTTCGCTGAGCAGCACGGATCAGCAGGAGGCCAGCAGTGCGAAGCTGCTGGTCATAGGTGGTCCCGGGCTGCCCGCTGCCAGACGGCGCGATGCCGCTGGTGGGTCGTGGGGCACTGCCCGACGGGTCGCCGGCGGTGCGATGCCGCCGGTTAGCAGGAGGCCAGCAGTGCGAAGCCGCAGGTAATAGGTGGTTCCGAGCTGCCCGCTGCCAAACGGTGCGAGGTCGCTGGTGCGTTATGGGGCACGGCCCGAACTTGCCACCATTTCTCCCAAGACTTTCTTCCACTCTCTACACTCCAACTTCGTCCTCCTCCTCTTCATCTCGCATTCTACCGTGTGAGACTCCCATTTGCTGGTCAAACTAGCCTCCTCCTCCTCTTCGATCACCCCGTGTGGCTTCTTCATTGGCCCCTTCCAAATCCTTCTCGCCATCCCGTACGCTGATACTTCTTTCTCTTCGTCTTTTCGTTCATCATTTTCTTCTCGGGCCAATCCCCCTTCGGGTATGGGCTCTTCTTACCACATGACACATGGTCTTCATAAAGGACAGGGATGGCTGCACACACTCTTCTGTCGGTGTGGCCATAATTCCCCGGAAATCCTTAGCCTGCCACCCTGTCACTCTAAACACTGTCCTTAAGGCTGTAGCAATTCGAACAATTATATTTAGTAGGTATGTAATGGTATGCTCCATATATATTCCTCCTGATCTTGCACCTTCGAGCTCTGACTTCGAGGCGCTGGTTGACCAGCTGCCCGAACCATACATCTTAAGAAGCGACCTTAATGGTCACAATTCCGTTTGAGGCTCTTCTCGTACGGATGCCCGGGGTCGTCCTGATAGAGAGGTTTCTAACATCCTCTGGAGCATGCCTTTTTAACAATAAATATCCTACATATCATAACATAGGACACAACACATACTCATACCTTGACTTGGCTATAGGCTCCGAAGTTCCCCTTCCTCTTCTCGAGTGGGGTGTGGGCACTGACCCATATGGCAGTGACCACTTCCCCACCTCACTAACATATATAGGTAAAGGCCCAAGCAGTTCACCTTTCCGTAATAGGTTCAATGAAGCATGAGCTAACTGGAACATATTTACAGAGACATCGAAACTACACTACACAACCATTAGGCACCTACACGTAGATGACGCCACTCAACTCCTCACGGCGCACATTCCCGACGCCGCCGAAAAGTCGATTCCCCAATCCTCCGGTGCCGCGCGCAACCAGCGGAGGCCGTGGTGGAATGAGGACTGTAGGCGAGTGCGAGATGCCCAGAACAAGGCGTGGGGTATCCTCCGTTGGTACCCCACGTCGGGAAACCTGCTGTTGTTCAAACGGGCAAAGGCGTTCGGAAAACATGTGTGCCGTGAGGCAAAAAGAGATAGTTGGCGCTCATTCATAACATGTATAAACTCATACACAGACACACGCAAGGTATGGACACGTATACGCAAACTTAAAGGACAACACACACAGCGTGCCTCTCGTCAATACAACAGGGGACACACTGGACGACCAGGCTAACACACTCGCACAACACTTCCAACACGTGTCCAGTTCAGCACACTACACGAAGACTTTCACGACAACAACAAATCAGGCTTCTTACAACTCCCTGTTTTCACTACATGAGCTGAGGTCTGCTCGCAGCTTGTGTAAACCCTCAACTCCAGACCCAGACATACACAATATTACAATAATTACACGCAAACACACTTGAAACACTTCTACATCTATATAATAAAATATGGCTTTCGGGGCACATTCCAAAGTCATGGAGGGAGTCTATAGTAGTGGCTTTCTTGAAGGAGGGAAAGGACCCGTCCTCCTCAAGGTACCGTGCTATAGCCCTGACCAGCTGCCTGTGCAAGCTCTTCGAGAAGATGAATCGCAGGCTCGTGTACTTCCTTGGGTACAACGGTCTTCTCGAGAGCTGCCAGGCAGGCTTCAAGGTGGGGCGCTCCATGAATGATCAACTTGTTGCTTTGGAATCCTACATAAAAGATGCTTCATTCACAAACAGTTCTGCATTAAAATCTTCTTTGATATGAAAAAGGCCTACGACACGGCATGGCGATACGGCATCTTGAGTGACTTGAAGTCATTCGGTGTTTCGGGCAACAAGCTTAACACCCTTTCTAGCTACATGTCTGAACGAACTTTCCGTGTAAGAATTCGTAGTGCACTTTCTGATGTACATGTTCAGGAAAATTTCGTGCCTGAAGGCGGTGTTTTGAGCTGCACACTCTTCATAGTGAAGATGAACTCGCTCCGTAAGGCATTGCCACCAACAATTGTTGTTCAGTTTATGTAGTGATGTCCAAATATCTTTTAAATCATGTAATATGTCAATCTGTGAACGTCAAGTTCAGCTCGGCGTGAACAACTTTGCTGGCTGGGCGGACACAAACGGTTGTATGCAGACCCCGTAAAAAGTACTTGCGTTGTGTTCACCCGTGTGCCCGGGATCCATGTGGACCCTGACATTACTATAAACGGCGTGTCGAGTCCTGTTGAAAAGGAGCACAAGTTTTTAGGTCTAATATTCGACGAAAAAAATTCCCCGCATTTCCCCGAGGGGAAGAATGTGAAAGTGAGAATGCACGAGTTGAATTTGCGCGGTTCGGTAATGTTCGCGAAAGAGAGATCACACACACACACACACACAAAACTACAAAGAAAGAAAGATGCATTTATTCAGACACACCTATTTGTGTTGTCGTTGTACTTGATTGCTAGAGCGGATCTCAGCTTTGAAATTTCGTGTCAGTACTCCTTTAAGCGGGTGCATTAGCCCTTCTCACGCCCGATTCTTGGCCAATCCCCCACGTGGGTATGTGCCATGTCAGCGGTCCAGGCAGCGCGCGCCCATCTCCCCCCGTTGCCAAGGAAGACGAGGAGATTCCTGGCCAATCCCCCCCCCACGTGGGTATGTGCCATGTCAGCGGCCAGGCAGCGCGCGCCCATCTCCCCCCGTTGCCAAGGAAGACGAGGAGCGCGCGCACCCGCAGCTGTTGCTATGCGGACGGGCGGCGGACGCTTCAGGCTCGCTTAAGAAGTGCATTCGCACTTAAAACTAAGATTTCTTCCGCATGTGAAAATGCTTAAGCAAAAACGCCTAAAAACTATGAATATCCTTAAAGGAGCCATGAAGAAAAACAAAAGTTTGTTTTATTTGAAAGATTAGGTGTTTCATAGTACCCCAAGCGCTTTCCCGGAAGCAAATGATGCTTTATTCACTGAGAAATAGGACAATTTAAGCCAAAATTTTAAATCTCCCGCTAAAATTGCACATTTCATCGCGTGAAAATCGGCGTCACATGAGCCGGTCCATGAAACATACTTAGTATGTCGACTCCATATAGCACCCACACGCGGGAGTCGACCGAGACGGCGGCCATTTTAAAAATACTAGTAAAACCTAGTGCACCCGCAGCCCTAGTCATGGAATCGCCAGATCCGGAGAACAAAACTCTCGCCGAGGAGCTCGGGCTTGCATTTAACAACCTCACACCACTTGAACGCTCAATGCTTCCAAGTGCACGAGCGGCAAGAGTTGTGAGATACGCGGTGGACCAGAAAGCGACCATTCCGTGATAGCCACAACAGACGAACGCCCAGCCGTCGGCACCGCTGCCTCGTCAGCCCCGTCGCAACGGACGAATACAGACTGGTACGTGTGTGCCGTATTTCCAATTTCAGTAGCAGTGTCGCTTATGCCAGTTGGCCGGTGTCGTGTATGGAAAGCCGTTCGCTCGAGCTCTCTGCTCCGACCAGAAAGATTCGAGCGTCAATGCGCGGTGTGTACGGCAATTTTTTTCCCCAAGGTCAGAGCGCTTTGACGAAGTCGGCGACGAGCGCCAGAATGTCCAGGTCCCTGCCGTAATCACTTCCTCGGAAATGAAGCGAGCACACTCGTACTTCCTTTAGCTCTCTTTCTCCTCCGTTTGCAAAGTTCACAAAACGTAGCCACTTGCTTCGCCGAGGTTCGTCGTTTGGGCAGCACATGAAAGGAGATCTCGTCACCGGCGGGGATGTCGCACTCTCTCGACGATTGGCCCGTACTACATGGGCATTTCAAAACACAGCAACGAAATTTCATTGTAAAGTACTCGAACAAACTGAAGTTTTCAGTGGTTGTAAACTGTAAACGAGCTCGTAACGATAGCAGCAAGCCAACACGACCTCCATACCGAAACCTGTGCGACGAGTGGCACTATCTCGTTGCTGCTCTGTGTTCCTTACTCCCCTTGTTTCTATTTTTACCTTTGCTGGTTGGCGATATGACGGCCACCTCCTGTGAAGGGATTACGATACCAAGCAACGTCGTGGCTGTGCGTGCTGGGACGGTTTGTTCGCCCCGAAGAGCCTTGAACCCGAAAATTCGTCTGCGCGACGGTGGCAACGGCGAGATGTCGAGCTCGGCCAACGGTAGTTTCGTACGCATTGGCATAAACGCTTGCGTGTTCGTTCGGAACTTCAGCCTTTTACTCCACCGTTCTTTGTCATAAAAAGAATGTGCAGTATGTTTCACGGGCATTTAGCTCGCTATGCAAACTGTAAGCCCTGCCTAACACGCGTTTGCTTTTGCCGGCCTCCGCCAATCGCAGAGCATTCTCAAGTGACATCATAGGCTCTGTTGCCGAAAATGAGCTGGTGGGTCGCATGGTCATTTCCTTTTTTCCTAATTATGTAGCTTATTTGAGCGAAGTTTGCGTTATAAGTGGTGTCGTTATGGTTCTAACGAGGCAATCTTTCGAATGAACCAAACTTGTTTTCTCTTCATGGCTCCTTTAAGGTCGTCTCTCACCAATCGTACGGTGCAGACACGCAGCTCTTCTTGCGTCTTTTACTGCACTGATAGGATCTCGCATGGATTACGGCAGCGTCGTGTATGGGCCGGCAACGAAAACGCCACTTAAAATGCTTGACCCAGTTCTACAGTTGGGGCTTCGCCTTGCTTGTGGCGCCTTTCGCACCAGCCCTGTTGAAAGCCTCTATGCAGAGTGCCACAAATGGCCCCTGTATAATGAAAGGATATACACTGACTTGTTGTATGGCTCTAAAATCATGTTTCTGACAAATCACCCTCTTAACACGACCATTCAAGATGCATCCTCACAGCAGCTCTTTTTTAACCGTCCATCTATTCCCATGCCGTTCCCTCTCAGAGTGAGAGCAGAAGCTTCTGAGCTGGAAGTGTCATTTTCTTACATCTACAAGACACCCATCATTGATTTTATTGCATTTTGGCAAGTCAAGGATATCCTGTTTCTTGTGACCTGTCCTTTGTGCAGTTCGACAAAAACAGGCACCAAGGGCAGCTATTATGCAGCATTTCCCCTTCCTGCAGGATAAGCACCAGTGTGCAGAGTTTACTCCGACGCATCAAAGACAGCTGATGCTGTGTCTTGTGCTGCGCATGGACCGAACTTTAACATGGCAAAAAGAATGAACTCCCACAGCAGCATTTTTACAGCAGAAGCAGATGACATTTTACTTGTTTTAATCACATTGTCCAACATCAAATTTTAAATTCCATAGTGTACACGGATTCTCATGGCGTTGTAAACGCTCAACAAATTATGTAATCAATCTTGATTTTAAGGCCTTTATGTGGGCATACGCCTCAAGTCTTGAAATAACAATATGTTGGGTTCCTGGCCATTGTGGAATAGCCGGGAAGGAAACCGCAGATCAAACGGCCACTGCTGCTACACTGTTGAATTCAGTGGGCATAGCAATAGCGCCGTACACAGACATGAAGCCACACATCAGACACAAACTTCACAACACATGGCAAACACACTGGAGTGAACAACAGATAACAAGTTACACGTAATAAAACCACACTTGGTACCATACACTACTGACTTCCACAACAGACACATTGAAGTTACCTTACCTACGTTGCGGATAGGCCACACACATGTAACACACTCACACCTGCGCCCTAGCTCTCCAAGACCCGCGTGTGGCAGGTGTGGGGAGGGCCTATCCGTAGTCCACATCCTAATCACATGCAAGGCACTCGACACAACAAGACACAGACACTTCAAGGAACTATACAGACAACACATTCCGCTACACCCTTCGTTGTTTTTGGGGGATAATGCCATGGTCTCTGTGCAACGCGTTTTTAAATATTTGTCTGATGTAAACTTTTTAAACCTCATTTCCTATCATGCGTAATCAAAACTGGCCCTATACACCAGCCATCACCATTGTCGTTAATTGATTTTAGTGTTATTCTGGCTTTAGTAGCCACTATTTTCTTCTAAATACTTTTGTTTGGCGCTCTTTGCCCCAGCTGGCCTTGCGCCAAAAAAATCCAACCATCATCATCATCATATGCCTTACTTACGGCATCTTGAGCACGGCAGGACGCACTACAGGAAAATCAACTTAACGGAAACGCCTCAAACAAACAAAAGAAAACGCTTGCTGTGGTTGCAATCGGGTATGGCTATCTCGCGTTATGAATCCAACGCGTATTCGATTGCTCCCGACACCTTTCAATAAGTTTGTATTTTAAAGAGAGGCTTTTTTGCCTCACTAATGGCGACCCTGCCGGAAAGGCATTCTTCTCTGAAGGTGATAATTATTTTGGATAAAGTGAAAGATGGTGGAAACGCAAAGCTTTCTCTGGTTAAAAGCCAATACCTTGAAATTCCAAAATTAAACTCCAAAACCCAACTCGTTACGCAAAAATGCACTGCAGGAAAGCCAACTTTCATAATGGGTTTCCACGACAGCACATCGAGCGCGGGTGCACTGTCAGCAGTTTATCCCTGACCAATCGCCCCAACTGAGTAAGTGCCATGCACTTCAACGGCATCATCATCGTCAAAGTCCGAGCTAATGAATGGATCGGGGATCAATGGTGGACTCTTTTTCGCAACTCTAATACAATGTACATCAAAGGTAACGACGTACAATAATTCTTCACTAGTTCTTATCATTGTCTTATTCACTACAACTCCTGCAGCCTTAGAAAGCTCTATGATGAATTTCGAAATTTTCTATCGTTAGTAGCACATCCATTTTCGATCATCTGCGCCTCGGAAACTTGGCTAAGCGATGCTGATAAGAATTTATACTGTTTTCCCTCATATAATTCATAGTACTCTCATAGTGTAACCTCCAGTCATGGTGGCGCAGCCATATTCCTATTATCATGCATGAACTACCGACGCCGAACGAATCTACGCCTGAACATAGTTGACTGCGGGTCGGTGTGGATTGAAGTTACTCACCCTTATTTTGCTATTGACCGCAAAAACGTTATCATCGGTACCATTTATCGCTGCCCAAGTCCAGCTAGCTATTCGTAATTTTTGCCTGGAACTTCAGAATTTACTGCATTCCCTGTCTCACGAAAACAAAACTGTTATTATAGTTGGGGACGTCAACATTATAATCTTCTAGCTCACGGAACCTCCCATCATAGCGATTACAGCAACTGCTATCATGGCTATGGTTTTGAATCCTTTATTAATCTACCTACCGCTTGCCCTAGCACTGATTCAGGCACTTTATTTGATCATGCTTTAACGAATGCACTCCTCCCTCCGGAAACCTTTATGATGCAGGTTGACATCACCAACCACTTCCCAACTGCCCTCCGATTCCCGTGCCCTAATCCCAAACGTGTATCGCATTATACAAAATCTACTTTCAACAAAACGGAATTTATCAATTTAGCTAGCAATACAGATTGGTCCCGAGTCACAGCCCTACAAGATGCCCAGTCATCTTACACCGAATTCGCATCAATCATAAATGACTGCATACTATCTTCAACATCTGTCATGTCTTGTCAAAAAAAGCAATCGTCTACACAAAAACGATGGCTAACAGTTGGCTTGCTCAAGCCTAAGAAAAAATGATAACCCTTATCGGAAAACTAAAAAGCAGCCATTCAACAGCGCACTAAAGCAACGGTACAAAAAATATTGTACCGTGCTTACGTCAATACTAAAAAAGGCGAAAAAAGATTATTACGAAAACCAAATCTTTATGTCTGGCAGCGATACCGGAAAGCAATGGCGCTTGTTGAATGAGTTCTTGCACAACAACACGAGCAGAAACCTGATAGCGGAAATAAATCATGAAGGCAACACCCCCACCCACCCTGATGAAATAGCAAATGCTTTCAGCATCTTTTTTGCTGCCCCACAAAGCTCAGCTGACCCGCCTACTTGAGATTATCCGCGACATGTGCCACAATCTTTCTCCTTACTACCTACTACACCCAGTGAAGTACGTTCCAAAATTCTTTATCTCAAACTTACGAGCGCGGGCCTTGGTAATATACATGCAGGCCACATTAAAGCCATTGTCGACATCATTTCCGATACTTTTGCGCATATCGTTAACCTTATATTTGCGACAGGCATTTTCCCAAAAGGTTGGAAAAAAAAGCAAAATAATCCCTGTGTTTAAAAAGGGTGATAGCAGCATGATTTCAAAATACCAGCCGATGTCAATTCTTCCATTTTTCAGTAAAGTTGTCGAAACGTTTGAACAGCGACTTTCTAATTACCTCGAACAAAAGAATATAATAACTGAAAGGCAATTCGGTTTTCGTTATGGCTTATCAACCAACCTTACTTTATTAGCCTTAACAGACAAACTTAAAAAGAAATCGACCAAGGGAAAATAGTAGGGTCTGTCTTCATTCACTTTACCAAAGCCTTTTACAGGATTACCCATAACATTATTTTCCGTAAGTTTGCTTCATATGGAATAACCGGGCCCCCCCTAAAATTGATTCAAAGCTACCTACTTAACCACGAACAAATTATTTCTTTATCTGATGTAGGCGTTGCGCTGCTGAGCACGAGGTGGGGGGTTCAATTCCTGGCCATGGCGGAGCTTTTCTGATGGAGGCGAAAAGCAAAAACGCCCGTGTGTACGAGATTTTGGCGCACGTTAAAGATTCCCAGGTTGTCAAGATTAATCCGGTGCCGTCCACTACGGCGTGCCTCACTGCCTGCGCTGCGTCGGCGCGTTAAACCTCATAGTCAATCAAAAATCAATCAATCGATCGTTATCTGATGTACTGTCAGATACCAAAATTATTAACATTGGAGTTTCTCTGGGTTCCATTCTTGAGCCGATTTTATTCTTGTTATACATTAAGGATCTACCTTAGCACTGAAACGGAATGCCTGCTGTATGCTGATGACACTACAATTATTATGCCACATACATGTATTGTAGCCATAAGCGAGAGATTAAACTCTGACCTCCGAAACCTTAACCTGTTGTGTGAAAAAAATAATTTAAAAAATAATACGGCGAAAGCTCAGTTTATGTTATTCGGGTCGCGAGTCCAGAACACTGAAAGTATTACTGTTATGGTCAACTTGCACCCCATACTAAGTACTGCTCAGAGCTCCTTCCTTCGTGTTCAACGAGACAGGCATCTGAAATTGAATTTACATATTGCATACATTGTTAAAAAACAGCCTTTGGGATTTGTGTACTGTTGAAAGCTCGGAGTGATTTCAGCTTGTCCACGTTAATTACTCTTTATAATGCTTTCTTCCAGCCACATAAATTACTGCATCACATCTTGGGGGAACACCTACCCCTCTCACCTTGCGCCACTGCAGCATATTCAAAACCAAGCACCCGAATAATCACCTTTAGCTCGAGGCAAACCCATGTAACCCATCTTTTGCGATCTCTCAACCTTCTCCCAATTAGTGAGCTCGTTTTGTACAACTTTGGAATTAGCACTCATATATTGCTCAGCCACTCTCGCCTTCTTTACGTAATAGGACGAGCAGATCTTAACAAACACAACAACACGCGAATTTCAATGCGACGTAATTTCTTGCTTCCTCCGGTCCATAGTACCCACGGAAAATAGTTGAATTCAATCTGACCTTCCCCTCCGCCTGAAAAGCTGAAAGCCACTATATTTTAAAATTTTAAAAGATCACCTAAACGTTTCTTCTTGAACAGCCCTCCATTCACTCTCACCCAGTAATACAAGGAAAACGTATGAAAACCTGGGAAGCCGTACGTCTACAGCTGACCACGTTCCTTTGTGCGTTGCGATTTTTTTTAAGTGCGAATGCACTTTATAAGCGACCCTGAATTCCGTTGACCGCCGTCCGTCCACATAGCAACAGCTGCGGGTGCGCGCGCTCCTCGTCTTCCTTGGCAACGGGGGGAGATGGGCGCACGCTGCCTGGCCGCTGACATGGCACATACCCACGTGGGGGAGGAGGAGTGAAACTTTATTTTGATCAGAATAAAAGAGAGTTAGGGCATGTGGCCCTCCGCACAGGTGCAGTCCCTATTCCGGGACCCCATTGGTCAAGGCCGCCACTCTCGCCCGTCGAACTAGAGCCCTTTGAGACTCCAGCCCCGAGCAATTGAGCAGGGCTGCCTCCCATGCCTCTCTGGTAGGGGAAGGGTCGGGGGATAACGCAGGGTTGCGCTGGCATGCCCACACCATGTGGAAGGTGTCCGACACCTCCCCACAGTGCAGACACCGCCCATCGGTTTTAGGGTCGAAATGCTTTGCTACTGCAGGGCACATAAATGTGTTCGTCTGCAGGCGCCGCAGTATTCGCTCATCGGCCTTGCTCAGACCCTTTGCAGGGGCTGGGTAAAGCCGGCGGTTATCGCAGTAATGTTTTACGATTTCTCTAAACCGCAGAAGTGGTTTGCTAATCTCCGAGCCGGGAGAGCATGGGTGAGGCGCCCGGTGGGTAAGCGCTCGGGCAGCCGCGTGCGCGGCCTCGTTACCTCTCAGACCCTGATGCCCCGGAGACCACACAATTTCTTTAGGTGCGGGGTCTACGAACCGCACCACTCGTTTTAAAATTCTGTAGGCCAAGGGTGGTACCGTGCCCGCTAAATAGCTTTCACAGGCTCGGCGAGAGTCCTGGGCCAGGAATCGGGCGTGAGAAGGGCTAATGCACCCGCTTAAAGGAGTACTGACACGAAATTTCAAAGCTGAGATCCGCTCTAGCAATCAAGTACAACGACAACACAAATAGGTGTCTGTGAATAAATGCATCTTTCTTTGTTGTAGTTGTGTGTGTGTGTGTGATCTCTCTTTCGCGAACATTACCGAACCGCGCAAATTCAACTCCTGCATTCGCACTTTCACATTCTTCCCCTCGGGGAAATGCGGGGAAATTTTCTTTATTCTTGATCCCAGTTGCACGTTGCTTGATTGATCCCCGTTATGCATTGATTGTTTAATATGAGTTTACAATAATTCCGCTTTCATGTATGTTCTGTTTGCTTTATGAAGGCGTTACAAATCAGCCTAGGCTGTTTTAGCGCAATTAAGCTCTTTTGTTGTCTATTGTTGATGCCCAGTGACGTATCTTGGTTTCTAGTTTCTTTTTTTTTCGACCACCTCGCTGAAATTTTGGCTTAATCTGTAATGAACGATGATCATTGCACCATGCCCATTTTTGTATGTCCAATTGATTTGTGTAAAAACCTACATTATATTTTTGCTCATTTACTCTGACTGCCCATGTTTTACCAGCTTTTATGTATTTTTTAACAAGAGGTCCCCCAAGAGTGGTAACCTATGGGACCTCTTTCTGTAATCCTTACCAATTTATGTAGTGTATTTGCACAGTTCCTAATAAACTTCAAACTCCAAACTTCCATTAGACTAATTTTGCGGTACAATAAAGACTCTAGTTTTAACCCTATTTGTTGTTAGACGGCGGGGCTTTCATTTCTGAGCTCACTATCGATAGTATCGACAGCACTCCAGAATTTTTGCATTACGGTGTGTGGTATAGGCGGACAGAAATCTTCCCCAAAGCGGGAGCCTGGACAGTGAGGAATAAGGTATCAATATTGGTGTTCAAAATAAAGCATTTGTGGTAATTGAAGGCGAATTTGGCTATTCCTCTAATCGACGGGGGATGAGCCATTTTGTTGTGGCCAGACACAAGAACACGAACATCCGGCTGTGGTCCCACGAACTCTGGCGATCCTTAAACATGTGATGCAAAAAAGAGAAAAAAGGCTACTGCTCCATACAGCTTCCCTCCCTTCAAGTCTTACGCATTAGTGGGATCTCCCTTCATTTTTTTAGGATGGATTTTATGTTATGCCACATTTCGATGCTTGGGAATTGAAACAAGTACATTTATTTAATGCCGGTCGACTCCAGATTGTTTGAGATATTGCTGAGGTGAAGGAGCAGTGGGCGATAGAGGTAGCATTTGTATAACGACTGAACAGCAGTTTAAGGGCACCTTAGCTTTCCTTGCAGATACGCTGGCTTTTGTGCCCGATCTTGAATAATGTAGTTCCTCGACACTTGAAGCTAATCCGGGAAATAGCCGAGCCACATAAGTAGAACGACTTGGCGAATTAGGCGCTAGTGAGCCATATATTGCTGTCTTGAAAATATTCCGTAGCGAAAGCTCGTTAATTCGAACTTCAATGATTCGAATTCATGTTTGATTGAAGCTGTACACTTTAAACCAGTCAAGCTCCCTACAGGTCTATGTATAAAAATTGGCCCCGTATCTGCTCGCTTCGGTGCAAATATATACAGTGGAGGTTTGCTGAAATCAACTGGGTTTTACCGTGTTCCACTGATTGCGGCTTCTTCTGGAACATTTTGTAACTTTTGAACGTCGAACACTGCCACGAGGGGGTGCCGCGAACACTTTTGCTATTTTTAGGTCAAAATATTTTTTCCCGTGCGGATGTTTTATTTGGTTTTGTAAAAATCAAGCAGCCGTGTATTTTTATTTAAAAACAATGCAAACATCACTTGTGTAGTTATGTCTTGGCTCAAATATTTCTGTTTTTATTTTGCTCAACATTGTTGACAAGCATGAAATATGGTGCCAGACAGACACAGACAGAGACAGACAGACAGAAAGACGCAGACACAGACAGACGGACAGACACAAACGGACAGGCAGGCAGATGAGCAGTGGGAGACGGTAATCCTCAGCTCAGACCGGGCGGATCCATTCTGGGCCATTCACTTAGCCAAACACGCTGCTTTGCAACCAAAGGCCCCTGGCTGTCGTCTACTGGGAGTCAGCCTAACCGTCCTTAAAAACTGAAGAAATAAATCTTCTTTCTACATATGGTCTTTACAAGCGCGTTAATTTGAACCCTAGAAGGTTACGCAACATATAAATTGAACAACGCATCACCGTACCGGCGCCCAGGCGCGTTCCACACGGCGGGAGAAACAGACCGGGTGGTTACGCACGAGGCTGCATCGCTTCCGGAACGGTGAGTCGAAAGAAGGAAGCGAGCGAGCATATCTGTTTATAAAACAATTCAGAACCAGTCTAAATTCCCAACGATGGACGTTTTAAAAGGCGCACACTTTTGATATCGCGTTGATGAGGACGTGAGTCCTAGTTGTTTGTGGGGTGCTGGCAGATGAGAATGTCATTTCTCAGGTCTGAAACGTAAAATTGTCGCTGTCAGTGATGACAAGGAGGTGGAGGAGATGGAAGAAGTACCAGTCCGGCCATCTGATCGGAGGTCGGGGCTGGACTGAATCATGTCTGCCCCTCATTCACTGTTAAGACGTAGAGGACGCCTTCCCCTACATCGATATGTTAGAGCGAAAGGCGCCTTCAAAGAACAAAAAGACGAACTGTTAGCACGGGTTTTCTGAAGCATGAGGAATAATTCCAACTGTATCACTCCTGAACTGACAATCCCTGCATAGAAGTGATGCAGTTAGAACATTTCCCGGGAATTCACACGCGAGGCAGACACGACTAGACGAACGTGACGGCCACCCCACTACCAGCTCCCCTTTCCTGTCTCCCCCCTCTCTAAACTACAAAGCGCCGTAGATGGCAAAAGAGCTACATTCATTCATTCATTCATTCATTCACTTATTAGAACTGAGATCCATCCGCCTTGTCATAGTTTTCCTGTTCGCTGTTGACTGCAGAGCGAGACGTGCTGTCAAGAAAGTGAAAAGGCGACATAATTGTTTCTATTGAAACGGTCTACTCTCTGCTGGCTTCTCCAACAAACCGGAAAGTCACTGCCCTCTCTCTGCTCCAGCCTCCTGGAATTGCGAAATCTCCCAAAAGCCCGCACTCTAACGCCGCAAACATCGATTACCGTGCAGTTTTCACGGTCAACCTGTGTTCATTATTCTGCAGGAGTACCGATGGAGGGAAAAGCCCTGCATCCGTTGAAGGGGGCTCAAGATGCGGCAAAGACAGTAAGGAGTGGCATCGAATGCGTGCGGAAGGCCCTATCAACGGTGAGTATGTCATGACCAATGCCGGCTGTGATGTGGGGAGGGAGCGAGATGATAACCTACCTATCTGAATTTCAATGCACCGCACAGGCGGTTGCGTAAAGGGGGCATGTAGACAAAATGCAGGTTCGGTTCATTAGGAAGGCTTCGTCGGGATAGCAATGATAGACATTTTATCACAAACGTTTGACAAATGCGAGGAGACATAAAATGCAAGACTTGAAGCAGTGACGGCTGGAGGCTAATTATATAAAAGCACGGATGGACTCCCCTCTCCTACTTCCGCGCTCCTCTCGAGAGGAGAGTCGAGTCCCGCCGCGATACAACCTCCTTCGTGGAGACACCCGTTTCGTCTCCTTCGGCAACCACCATATTGCAAGCCATCGTTCAGGCAGCCCGCTGCAAGCACGGGGGTCCGCTATCAGATTGTCGTGCGGAGGCGCCTTCCGAGAGTAAAAAAATGACTTCAGTGTCGACGAGAACTACCTGTGGTCTTGTTTGTAGATCTCAACTGCGAAAACACTGCGCTAACCAAGTTTACAAATCACAAAGCTGGAAAAACACGATGCAGGCACAGGGAAGCACATCCGAGTGCGCGCGCTTCCGCGTGTGCGTGTTGCCGGTGAGATCGACCACGAGCGGCCCCGCGATGCGCGTCTCCGTGACGTTGGCCTAGATATTCTCGATTTGTCGACTGATTCACTCGGGCTCTCATCCGGTTGACTTTTGACGCTTGTTCGCACCATATTTTACGTATATGTATCTTTTTTATCGTAATAAATAATACAAGACTCAAAATCGCATACACTAGCTGAAGTTGAGATTTAACGGACAGTTTTTGATACCACTCCGGGATAAACATTTCTGGCGTCGCTCCATTCCTCGGGAATCCAGTCCTGTGCGGAGCACAATCAGTCGGAGCTAGGTGTGAGCTTCTGTATAAGCAGTCTTTCGAACAAAGGCAACAGAATAAATGCAAGACGAAAAAAATTCCTCCCCTTCGGGGTTGTCGACTTTGGCCAAGGGCTCAACGATTTCCGGTAATAATATGTCCGGATATGGAAAAACAGTTTTGTAACCTTCCTGAACGCTGAAATGTATGCTCTATCAAAGCACTTTACGTTGGCATGGAATGAAAGTACGCCGACATGTACTATCGCCGGCAAAAAATGTAGGTTGAGTTCCAATTAACCTACTGTGTGTATAGGCACCTGCTTCTAACCGGTATGGAGGTCTGTTGAGCAAAGCGTTAGCTATTGAGCACAATAGCAATAACATGGTCGGTTCAAGAGCGAGGGCTGTGCTACTATACAGCGCACGGCGTCATTATCGCCTCATACACAAAGCAATCGTGGTTTGAACCACGTCTGCTACTTGTAGGTGCAAACCAAATAATAGAGACGTAGGAATAACACACCGGTTTTATTCACTGATTTTTTTGTCTTCGAAAAACTCAGTACGGAGTGTGAAAAGTTGGTATGGCGAGGAGCTAGAGCTAGTCCGTTTCCATCATTTCTGCAGCTGCGCGGCCATAACATATATGCATGCACACACATGCGCGCATGCGCGTACACACATGTACGCACGCACTCGTACAGACACATGCAAGCACACACACCTACATACACACGCATGCACACACATGCACGCACGCACATACACGCGCACACACGCCCGCAAGAACGCATGCCCACACACACAAGCAGACACCCACACCCGCAAACACACGCAGGCTATTATGCTTGCACGCATGTAAAAGTATACGGAACGGATGCAGTAACAATATTTGTTGATACCTGGAGGGATACATACTGCTCTTTCCACACCTAAGTGGGCAAGAGTATTTTCAATGAACTCCTGGAACGTCATCCTGAGGAGGCCAGGGTATGTTCTTTACGGCTCAAAGGGTCGGAAAACAATAAAAAGCTCCCTTTACACACTTGTCGGTTTCGATTCTTGTTATACTGGAAACCAGCACGTATTCTATTTATTGCATTCGTTGGCGAGTATATCGCGTCTTTAACACCGTAATCATGCCATAACTGTTCGAGTTAAGTCGGTTCGTTATGGTGACGATGGTTACCGTAGAAACTCGGGCGCCAAATCCTCCATCGAATATCTGGGCAACATTATCAGCGCTGTTTCGCCATGGCGTCGCACAAACCTTCCCATTGTGCTTGCGTGAGAATAAACAACGTAGGCTGCGGAAATGCATTTTCTTATACGCAGCCATGAGGAAAGCCAATGTGGGAAGAAAGGAATGTATGCCGTACAGCCTGAGGAAAATATCTCCTCAAACTTTCTGAGCGTCCCAAACATCCCCACACCTCCTAATAAGACGTTTGCGGTGGTGCAGGAAAATTTAAGCACTGGACACCGAAAAAGTGTTCTGTGATACATGGCAACAACGAAATAAATCGTAGAAACTACTCTGTGATATGAGCACTGAGCACTGGTGCTCACAAATAAGTTAGAAAGGACGAGTTACACACCGTCTTCGGACCTGTGCTATTAAGTATTTTTTTTCTCGCGGTCCTCATGTGTTGCAAACTTGTGCGGAAAGCAGCCTGAATTATTTCAGAGGTGTCAGAAGCTGGAAGATTAACTGAATTACTGAAAATACGCTTTTAACGCATAAAGCATCAAAACGTGCGGCAATGTTTTCTTGCACAGGCAGTCTTTCCCCTCTCGAGCAAATTGTAGCAGACGACAGCTGAGCGAGTCGCAAAGCTGCAATCTGGAGACACGCGGTGCCACACAAAAATGGCGTCTGTCAATTTATTGCGTCTGATAAGTGGGCTTAACCATGAGTGTTGAATGGAGATGGCATTGTACAGGGACTCTTCATATCAGAGGTATGTCACATGGATCCCTCTGTACTTTCACCACGAATTTCAGATCTCGTAGTTGGCTTCTATTACTCCGCAATCAATTTTTACAAAATGCCACAGCCATAAAAACTGTTCTCATGTATCGGCCTACTCATGGTTAATTGGCGAAGATAAGACATTCAATTGCCGTAATAGTGCAAATGGATAATGTGCGAAACAAAAACAGTACACAAACAAAAAAATGCTAATAAATAGGCTTGCCAATCATCGCCGTAATGCATATTGTTCTGTATGAAGGAGGCTCCGTCAGCGGATGTCCAGGTTTCAAAAAAGTGCAATGTAAGCTTGCTTCCAGTGAGGAGGAAAATGGCCAAGAAGAAGGCAAGAGTTAAACACGTGAACTAGGAAGGATACGTTGGGAACGTGGAGAGGAACCATGGGAGTGGTGATGCAATCACGTCCCGGAGCACAACTCAAAATTTTCTGGCGCCCAATCGCAACTCACGAAGAGTAAAGTTGTCGTTTTGGCCTTCCGTGCAGTATCTAGTTGTGCAATGACGGCCCTCATTGCTTTGTTGGCGAGAGTGTCGTCTTCATGGCAATCATAAGGAAAGTGGGTTTTCAGGAGGAGACGATCCGACTGATGTGTTTGTTGTAGACGTATCCTCCCGTTAGTGCAAAGAGGATAAAAGCGAACGTACTCGGTTCTTCCGATACAACGCTTTGAATGGCTGCCCGAAAAACTTCTTGCAGGACAAATTTCCGCATGGCTGCCTTTGGGTCTTGTCCTTGGCGATTTGATGTGGTCTCTGTAGGCGGCGGGACTCCTGTAATAAGCAATACTGCCGCAAACCATGAATGGCTTTGTTTATGGTTTGTTTTTACTGCCCTGCCACACCCGGCTCAGTTATCTATGTCCCAAGCGAAGGGCGTGTTCCATTCTATATTTTTATGCCACACGGGCTATCTCATTCAGATAAAAAGACTGTTTACCCTAACGTCACTAGCTTAGAGTAATATTCTTTGGTCTAAAATGTTCTCGATTTAAATCGACGGTTCGAGAAACACTCCAGCCCAAAGATAAATTCCCGCGGAGCAGACGACGCGGCATTCCACTCCCCGACGGTCGCTTGCACACGTCACTTTTATTGACTGCTGCTTCGACCGCCTATGTATTCCTTGAGTTGTTAGGGGAGCACAAGTTCGCTCCAATAAACTTGTTTTTCTTGAAGACAAGTGCGTCGTTTTTGGCTTCGTGACATCTAGTGGAGGTGCGGGGTACGCACCCTTTATGCTCCCAACCGCCGACTGCAAGGTTTACTGCCGAGGTCGCTTTTCTGCTCAAAGGACCTATGAGAACGATCGCTGCAACCAACATCATGGTGCGAGAAGCAACGCCGCCAATCGTGCTACAGCGGCCCAGGGAACGGCCATAGTTCCGGGAGCCCCACTGAAGACCCCGAAGAATGGTTGGAGAAGCTGGAGGGCGTCCACAACTTCCACGGACGACGAAGAAACGTTCCGGCATGTCTTTTTTTACTTATAAGATGCAGCTCGAACTTAATTCGAGAACCATGAAATCTCCCTGACTGACTGGACTCAATTCAAAAGCGAGTTCCTTAAGACCTTCACAACCGTGGTGAAAAAGACCGAGCTGCACTTTTGCTTGAAAGTGAAACGCAACACCCCACTGAAGGAGTCGTAATCTTCGTTGAAGAAATGAAGCGACTATTTCACCGTGCGGCCCCGGAAATGATGAAAAAAATCGCTTGCCTTGTCTGCAACCCCCCAAAACGGTGACCGAATTCGCGTCTGAAGTTGCCGCGATGGGGTAGACGTTAGCAATCCCAATGAGGCAGTACGACCGCCCTGTCAATGCACTGTTCTCGTAGACCATCGGTGCCACAACTGTAAGCTCCGATGCATTGTGGGAGACCATATGAACAGTGGTAAGGGAGGAGCTTCGGAAGCTTTTTCCACCGACGCCACAACCTCAAGTGGCTTCCCTGACTGACGTCATCAGGGGCACTGGAGACTTCTACGCCATCCGAAGCACCCCGCTAGCCACAAGCCATGACGTACTCCGCAGCTCTTCGCCAACCCCACCCTGCTCCAGGCCGTCGTCAACAAGCCCCGCCTTACCGCCGTCGACTGTCGACCGCCTGACCCCCTGCAGACCAATACCAGACGCGGAGGAAGACCGACCTGTGGTGAGCGCCCGGTAATCGACCGCTGTGCTACCTACTGCGGGGAGCCCGACCACATCTACCGTTGCGGTCCTTACAAGAGGCTCGGTTACCAAAGGTTCTCCGTCCACGCACCCCACCACCGACCCGGCCAGCGCCCATCGGAGATCGAAGAATACCTGTCCAACACCAACAGAGGACCAGTACGCTTCAACCATTCCCCATCGCAATACCCGTACCAGTCGCGGAACCACCGTAACACTGCTGACTTCTCACGTGGAAGGTCCACCAGCCCACAAGGGGGAAACTAAAAGAAGCAACTTCTGGAGGTGAAGTTGGACGACCGCGGAAAAATGGAAACCCTCCAACGACGCAGCGACTCGCGGACGACGGTAATTCACAACATGCCCTCATGCCCACGACCCGATCAAACCCGGATGTGACTCCCGAACACAACAACCATATGGCGCGATGCGTACCGGACATGACCGAACCTGCCGATGAGAATATAACGAAGAAGATGACACATAGGGTCCGACCTTCAACACGCACAAGACGAGCTACGACGTCACGACTCACCCATAACTCGACAAAGGTGGCATTCGATGTTCAGCTGTAGAGAGAGAGAAAGACTTTATTCAATGCCAGCAGAGCGGAGGTCCGGGCTACGCAGAGCCGCTCCCTCCCCCCGACGCGTTTACGTCGCCCTCGGGACTAGGCCCCGCCGGCGTCGGCTAGAGCGGCGCGCGAAAGGTACTCGTCCCTTTCCCCCCCCGTCGGCGCCTCTCTCCGCCTCTGCCTGGCGAGAGCAGCCTCGAGCTGCTGGACGGCGAAGGTTTGTGATGTCAGGTCCAGTGAGTTCGCGGCACTGACGATGGTGTCCGGCAACCGGCAATAGAGGTCGGCTGCTTCTACAGGAGCTGCCGGCGGGGCCCCCCCTCCTCCTCCGAGTTCCGCGGCGAAAGACCACCGAGAAGACGACGACGACGACGACGGGTGGGACCCGGAGCCCCTCCTCGTGTACGGGGAGGTGCTGGAGTGGTACCGGCTCGGCCGCCGCACCGCGCCACCGCCCCACCCGAGACGCACGCGTTCGCAGGCAGTGCTGTTACGCCAGTTACAGACACTATCGGTAATCACGCCAGCACTCGCACGCCACGTGTGCCCGGACGTCTACGTCAGTGATGTGTGCAGTGTATGTGAGCACGAACGCGCAACTTTTCAGCTGTACATCGACGTCTTTGATGTAGCCGCCCTTATTGGCCGCGAGGGCCACCACTGGAGAGGCCAGCGCTGCGATCGTTTTGACGTCACTTGTAGGATCCCCATTCATACCTTGCTGCGTAGTTGGCTTGCAGCGCGCGAAATTTCGTTTGGGACGCGCTTTCTACGTGCATTTTCGTGCTAATTTTCAGCCTTTGAAGTTAATTATCAGTGCGTAAAGCGTAGTTTGACCTCACCGGAACTTTATAACTGGGGCAGGCTTCCTGCAAACGACTTGAGCGTGGTGCATGGTGTATGCGGACGTACGCGACCGAACCCGGTGTAAGCGCAAGCTGCGGCTCGTCTCCCCGATCAAGATTTAGCTCGGCTACGACGATCACCGAGCTAAATTTTTAAATTTCGGTTGCCGTTGTCAAGAAATAATTGAGGCAGGAAATCATGAAGCGTTTACTGCTCGCAGAAACGCTCCGCACACACGTCCGCCGTGCCTGCCCGCCGGCTCCTCGTACCGACGTTGGTCGCGACAGCAACGCCTTGTTGCCGTTTTTTAAAATTACACTGATCGCGGAAAATAAGTTCCACATGCGCGAAAGTGGATGTTAGTGCGGTGAAAATTGCGCTACGTAGTGTCATCAGCTGTGATTTTCAAGGCGATGCTCAAATATCTACTGCGATCTACGCCGCCCGGCTGCGGATGTCGGGCCCCGCGCCGCCGGCCCGTTCGCGCACGGTGCGGCAAGCGGCCGAAGGGTGGCGATACCTGCGCGCGAAAATCGGTCGAGGCCGTGGCAGGTATCTTGAGCATCGATCGCCTAAATAATCGTAAACACGGATACAAACTTCCACATACGATAACGGGGATGATAGTGCGGTGAATAGTTGTGTTAGGGACTGTTATTCGCGACTGTAACGGTAGCGGCGTTTATATCTGCCGCGACGCTAGGCCTAAAGTTCCCAACATCGGACTCCGCGCATCCGAAACCGGCGGCGAGCTAGCTGTTGGAGAAGACCCTCTTCTAAAACTCGCCGCACGCAAGCATGTTGCTTTGGGGTCCCCAAACTTCTTGGGGGCCTCCATCGCTTGGATCCCCTATTCTTAAACTCCCCATTACCCCACGACGTGTTTTGCGTCGTACGCAACCGCGCCTTCTATGAGAAATTGTGAGTTCTCGAACTTGATGCTAGAGAAAGGCCCAGGCTTATTGTAAACAGACAAAAGACCGTGTTGCAGAGGCCTTAATTGAAAATAAACATAGCCACGTCCGAACCCACTCGAAGGCGTCAAAAACTCGCGTTCATACTGTTCATACATTGCGGACAAATTGTCGCGAAAAGTAAATATATCAGCAGTACAAGTAAGGAGTACTAATGATCCTTTATGAAATCGGAGCATAAATATAAAAAAAAGCATTGGAGGGGAAATAGGCACTCCTTAAGCCAAAGTGCAGATCGTACCAGCACTTATAAGCCTGTGCGGCGAAGCAATCCGCTCACCGGTCTCACGTTGTCATTCATTTGACAGGCATTGCGTGCAGTGCGCGTGGTGAGATCACAACTGAGCGTCACGTTTCTCTCGCTGTTGCAAGGTCTATTTTCTTGCACACACAGTCGCGTACATGTCACGTCGCAAGTATTTCATAATGAATTAACAGCGTACTTTTATCGGCACCAGCTTGGCGTAATATCTGGCTCCGTACGAGTTGTCGGTGGCGATGGTAGCAACTACCCAGCCGCAGTGGTGCCGTCGGGAACAAGCGAGCCGCTGATTGCGTGCCCGGATTATTTGGTCTATAGAACACTTTCTTCTGTAATTTGCATGAAAAACGCGAAGAGGGGGCACACAATGGCCACAACAAAAAACGTGCGGTCACATAAGCACAGGAAATGTGTTCCAGCAGACGACAGCATAACCCGGCGTCCTTCAAGTGACGTCACTCGTAGGTGGCGCTACGGTATGTCCTCGGGGCCTATAGACACGGGAGCCGACTAAGATGAAGAAAGTGATGACCAAATGGGACGGTCCGCACATACGGACAGCAGGAGGACACCTCGTGATGCCAAGTGGAGCGTGCACATCGCGCGTCACTATAGACGGCACAACGTTCCCCGCGGCGTTCGCCATTTTGCCTAACTGCTCCCGTGGACGTAATACTCGGAATGAAGTTTTTTGATGGAAAATGGTGCAATAATAGATCTGCAGGCTAAGTCTATAACATTTTCCTTCGATCATTGCATGACACCGCAACCGAAACCCGAAAACCCTGTTACTGTAAGGATCGCCGGCGACCATATCACCCTGCAATCCAGCGCAAGCTTGAAGATCAGCGTTTACTGTGAAAATGCTTCTGACGTCGACGCTGTCGTAGAGTGACAAAACGTTGCTTCTTCACCGCGGTGTCTGTCCCACGAGGCATTTGGCGCTTTAAGCAACGCCAATCCCACGTTATAGTCACTAATTTCACGGAGGAGTACCAGCATTTAAACAAAGGCGCTGCAGTTGCGTTCCTCGTGATCGCAAGAAGCAAGTGACGTAATCGCGGCTGCCGACTTTGAACATGCACTTGAAGATACCTTCAAGCTTCCAAATACCTTCGATGTGATTCCGGCGTTACCGCAAGAAGAACGGAACAAATTATTGGCTTTTCTGCTTCGCTACAGGGAGTGTTTTTTATCAAACTCAAAACTACGTGAGGCAGCTCTAGCGAAGACACGAAAAATAACCGAAGATGGAGTCCGACCTACCCCACAATCACCGTACCGCGTCTCTTCACACGAGCGGGAAGCCATCCGGACTCGAGTCGACGACATGCTCGGCGACGACATTATACAGCCATCAAAAAGTCCCTTGGTTGCGCCGGTCGTACTCGTGAAGAAAAAACACGGCACCGTCAGGTTCTGCGTACGACTACCGGCGACGGACAAAATCACCAAAAAGGACGTGTACCCGCTGCCACGAACCGACGACGCCCTCGACCACCTCTGCCACGCGAAGTACTTCTCATCGATGGATCTGAAAACCGGCTACTGGCAAATTGAAGTGGACGAAAGACACCGAGACAAGACTGAATTTATAACCCCGGACGGCCTATACGAGTTCAAGGTGATGCCTTTTGTGCTGTTCATGGAACCAGCAATGTCTCAAAGAATCATAGACACTATGCTAGCTGGCCTGAAGTGGCACACCTGCCTCGTATACCTCCACGACGTTGTGGTGTTCGCCGAGACTTTCGACGAACACTTTGCAAGGTTGGAGTCGGTACTCGAGGCCATCCGTACGTGGGGTTAATGCTGAAGCCTGAAAAGTGCCGTTTCGCATACAAGGAACTCCTTGGACCATGTTGTAAACGCCGCAGGAGTCCTACCTGACCCGGCAAAAACTTCCAACGTTGCGAACTTCCCAAGGCCGAAAGACAAGAAGGGCGTGCGAAGATTTCTCGGACTATGCGCATACTACCGGCGCTTCGTCAAAAACTTCGCAGGCATTGCAGAACCACTAAGGCGCTTGACAAAAGATAGCACCACTTTCAGCTGGGAAAACGACAAAGTAAAAGCATTCTACGAGCTGCAAAAACACCTGCAAAGCCCGCCCATGCTCACTCATTTCGACGAATACGCCGGAACGTAAATGCACATGGACGCAAGTAATATAGGCTTGGGTGCCGTCCTCGTCCAAAAGCAAAGCGGTTGCGAAAAGGCAATCGTCTATGCTAGCCGTGGTCTGTCGAAGGAGTAGAAAAAATTCACCCGCATTTCCCCGAAGGGGAGCATGGGGAAGTGGGAATGCACGGGTGATGCTATGAGGGGGAGTTATGTTGAACTGTGTTGGCATTCGCCCGTTAGTTGCATTTAACACCCCCGCGTGATCAAGTGGGGATTTACACACCCCGTTAGTCGTTCTCTGAAAATCTTGGTGAATTAAAGTGTATGTTTGAGGAGATCACACACACACGCAAGTAAAGTGAAACGACAGTATTCTTTATTCAGCACTTGTTGGTGTTGTCGTTGTAGTTGACGGTCATTATGACCGCCTTGTGGTCACTGAAATGTACGGTCAAGAGTTGTTGCAAGACCGCGCGTATCAGACAGTTCCTCGCAAAGGCCAGGTCGATGTAGCTGCCGTTGATGGTGGTGGGAGCCTCTAGCGGTAGGCACGTCATGGAGTGGTTGGCGAGCATGTATTCCATCAACCACTCGCCGCCCTTTCGCACGTCCAGGTCCGAGGGCTTTACGCGCCTGGCCACACTCTCCATCGCCGCGTCCACGTATTCGACGACGTCGTCGCGCGAGATGTTTGGCGCGAGGTAGAGGGTGACGACCACGATTCCGTCGCCCGAGTACGCGTCGGTGTAGACGGCACTGTACGGCGACTCGTCCCTGACCGGCGAGGTGGACACGGCGTGCGACACGAGGTTCGCGTAGACGTGACCGACGAGGTAGACGCCGCAGTACTCGCCCCGACTTCCGCTCCTGGCGAAGCAGCAGTCGTCGATGAGGAAGTGGGAATGCACGGGTGATGCGAAAGAATTCTTCTTGGCCAATCGCCCTAAGTGGGTATGTGCTAAAGGAATTAGGAACTCTTCTTGGCCAATCGCCCTAAGTGGGTATGTGGTGCGGATGGACGGACGGCGGTGGACGCGTGATTCAGGGTCGCTTAAGAAGTGCATTCGCACTTAAAAACTACTCGGCCTCTGAGACAGAGAGCCTGGCTATTATGTGGGCGATTTCAACATTTCGACCATATGTGTATGGAAGACCATTCAAGGTTGTGACAGACCACCCCGCGCTGTGTTGGCTCGCCAATTTGAAGGACCCCTCTGGCCGTCTTGCGCGTGTGAGCTTGCGGTCGCAGAAGTTCGACGTTGCAGTCGTCTATAAATCCGAAAGGAAACACTCCGACACTGACTGCCTGTCCCGCGTACCCGTCGACCCACCACCACAAGACTCCAATGAAGACAGCGCGTTCTTCGGAGTCTTGAGGCAGAGTGACCTAGGCGCCCAGCAGCGTGCCGACCCCGACGTACGCGTCATGATCGACTACCTCTAAGGATGTAGCGTCGCCGTCCCCAGGGCCTTCAAACGCAACTTACTAGCATTCAGGCTGAACCACTCTGTCCTCGTGTAGAATTTCAGGCCCGGAAGGAGAACGAATTATCTTCTTGTCATCCCGGAAGATCTTCGTGATGAAATTTCGGAAGCATGCCACGGCGACCCGTCTTCAGGACATCTCTGCATTGCTCGCGAAATTGAAAAAAAATCAAGGCGAAGTACTACAGGCCCCGCCTTACATCCGGATGTCACCCACTACGTCTGGAGCTGCCGTGACTTCCGGTGACGAAAAATGCCGCTGACGAGAACCGCCCGAGTTCTGCAGCCGATCGCCGTCCCATCGAGGCCCTTCCAGCAGATTGGAATGGACCTTCTGGGGCCGTTCCCTACTTCGCGATCCGACAACAAGTGGATTGTTGTAGCGACCGACTGCATGACGCGCTCCGCAGAGACTGCCGCTCTTCCGATGGGGACTGCACAAGAAGTCGCGAAGTTCTTTTTAAACCAAGTTTTGCTGCGAAGTCCTAATCACGGTCCACGGAATGGCCTTTACTGCGGATATAATGCAAGAAATCTTATGCTACTGCAACACAGATCACCCAAGAACGATGGGGTACAACCCCCAAACAAATGGACTGACGGAACGTCTGAACAAGGCGATCGCGGATATGCTGTCTATATACGTCGACGTTGAACATACGACTTGGGACGAAGTTCTTCCGTATGTAACGTTGCGTACAACACTGCTATCCAGGAAACTACGCAGATGACACCGTTCGTGCTGTTCGAGCTTGTCTACGGAAGACGGCCGACTACCGTGCTGACGCCATGCTTCCGCACATAGCAGACGACGATCTCAATGCCGACGTCCAAGGATATCTTCAGCGTGCGGAGGAAGCCCGCCAGCTCGACCAAGGCCGTACAACAGACCTGCAGCTGATGGATGCCGGACGCTGCTACCTCCGACGCCGAGACGCTGAGTACCGCCCATGGGGATCGTGTGTGGGTTTGGGCTGCCATCCGACGACGCGGACTCAGTGAGCAGCTTCTGCGGCGGTATTTTGGACCCCACTAGATTCTACAACGTGTTGACCAACTTACCTATGAAGTGATCCCCGATTGTGATTCCCACACATCACGACGACACACTCGACCGGAACTTGTCCACGTGGTTCGCCTCTAACGTTACTGCTTAAGATGACGGACTTTTTATAGACGATAGTCTTTCTTGGGCTACTTAAACTCAGAAATTTTGGTTTGTCTGTATGTCTGTATGTCTGACTGTCTGTCTGTCCGTCTGTCTGTCTGTGACTCGATTCAGCCACCCGGCCAAAGCAAAACATGCCTGCGCAATAGTCTTATATAGTCACAGCTACATCTACCCGTCTATGTCCGGTGTAATGTTCGTACTTATCAACATTGTTGAAGAAGAACAAGACATCGCGCAAATATGAGACAACAAATCAATACAGAAGTGATATTTGCAGTGTTCCTTTATAAAAAAATCAAACATGCTTGGTTTTGCTAAATAAATACTTCATCAACTGCAGAAAAAGAATTCACTCCGCCGTCGCCTGCTGTCACCCGCGCCACTATAGCTTCTGGCGCCAATTTAAGGAAATCAAACCGGCAACAGTTACGCAAGGTTCCACTAGATAGGTTCGACGTTCTGCTTGCAACGCACGTGGAGTCGGGAAATGCGGTTCTATAAACGTTGAAGTAGGGCGCTTCGATTAACGCGCATCTTCGCCGTACGGCAGCGTTCGCATCGAGACACCCGGTTTGGAGCAGTGGAACGCGGGAAATTTCAAATGATTTAAGCAAACCTTCGGCATCTTTGCCTTGGGAGGAGCGCGACGCAAGGGAACAACATGAGCGTGAGCGGGAAAGCGAGGGAGGCATTACTTCGCAAAAGCCGATAAAGACTATCGTCTTTTGACGGCATTTGCAACGAAAGGAGCAGATACGCGGCCAATTTTTTGTTTTGCTTTTGCGGTCTGTTCGGACTGTCGGTTTATTTTAGCATCGGGTCGATGCACTATTAGTGGTGGGGGTAATGCCGCTAACCCTGATTGGGTTTGTTTATTTACGGTTTGTTTTTACTGCCCGGCCGCGCCCGGCTCAGTTATCTGTGTCCCAAGCAAAGGGCGTGTTCTATTCTTTGTTTTTATGCCACACAGGGCTATCTCATTCAGATAAAGAAACTGTTTCACCCCAACGTCACTAGCTTGAATAATAGTTTTTGATCTACAATGTTCTGGATGTAAATCGACGGTTCGAGAAACACTCGCCCAAAGATAAATTCCCGGAGATCAGACAATGCGGCATTCGACTCCCCGATGCTCGCTTGCGCACGTCACTTTGCTGACTGCTGCTTCGCCGCCTGTGTATTCTTTGAGTTGTTAGGGAAGTACAAGTTCGCTCCAATAAACTTGTTTTCCTTTAATACAACTGCGTCGTGTTTGATTTCGTGACAATACGATCCTGGTGACGTTACTACAACCTCCGCAATACTCGCGCGCCGATATTTCCCTCACCAGAGCATCTCCCACCACGCACTTCCCCGCGCACTTTGTAGAGACATCGTGTGCGTTGAAATTTTGAGAAACCAATCATCTGCTGCCAATTGCTCAATCACATATTGTAATGATGCTTTGGATAGCTGGCTTTTCATGGGAAATGGAAACCGTTGCAGGCCATATTATACTACGTACCTGTGATCTGATAACGTTTCCACAATCACCTTCGCAAATGGGACAGGAAACAAGGGTAAGGTCGAACAGTAGCTACTTTTCAAATTGCCTACTCGGAATCTTGAGTCGCGTCGCATGAAGGAAGAGTGCGAGCTGGACGCCGCGAGAGTTCAAAACATCGCCTTCACTAATGGGAGTCTGGGTGTTGAAATCCCGTGCAAATTGCATATTTGTGGTACAGTGTCCTTAGAGGACGTCATCAATTCGATACAAAATAAAATCCATCGGCACTGATGGCGCAGCATAAGTAGCGATGAGAAGCATGCTGGACTTCTGATTTTGAAGCCGCAGAGCTACAACATAAGGAGACACAGTGTGGGGAAAGACATCGAATTTACGCAGGGGTATGAGGATTATGCGTCGTGGAGTGTCTAGGTGCAGAAAACGAAGCCAATTGGGTGGCTCTCCAAGCACAGTTGATCCGCGAGCGTATGGGACACAAAGAAAAGCCATATCAATGTGATCTGCTTCGACGAAATCAACAAGATGTGGAGTTGCCGCGCGAGTATGGTCTAGATTTGTTTGAAGAAAGTGTAAAGAATGCATGTTGAATTTAGCGGTCGGCTGGAGCTGTTGTGCGAGGCTGATAGGGACGAGGGCGAGGTTGATGTCGGAGGGGTGTCGTAGTTTTTGGCACATGCGAGCGACTCACCTTTTTACTGCAAAACAGCCCTGTGCGTTGAAGGTGTACTCGGGAGGTCGCCCTACCGCGCGACACACAAGGTCTCTTTGTCGGCAAGGGTGCAGTCTTCTGTGAGGTGATTACCCGCGCAGTACAAGCAGCAGACACTCAGAGGTCCATCGTAAATTGACGTGGCTGTATGTGCAACAGCGACTGCAGGCTGCCACGTAGAAATTCTTTTATAGACAGGCCGTCTAGCCGATCAATAAGCGACTTTTTCGTTTTGGGGATGTGGTAGACGGCGAAACCTGTACAATATTGACGTTATTACCAGTACGGCCTTTTAAGGAAGTCCTCTGTTTAAACTCTTCTTCGGGGATATTCAACCCATTGCGAGCATTGATGTTCGTGCGCAATATACAAGGAGTGATGCTGGTAGTCTACACCCCTGACTTTTAAACTGCAGCAAACGGCGTGGGCGACGGATGACTTTGATGGCTGTTCTGAGCTGAGTGTTTCCTGCGAGCGCTTTTTAGATATCGTCTATCAACGCTCGGTCCGCAGAAACTGCCGTCAGCCCGGTACGGTTGAAATGAGTTCAACTCGTTTCACACCGATTCCGGGAGGATCGTTCCCTAAAGCTGATTTGAGCAGAGTAATAGTTTCGGGGCCTGGATGAACAGATGGAATAAGAGGCCTAATGTACAAAACGTGGTTTGGGTCAGTTGCAAAGAGCCCAACTTCTTCCTCTGGGTGGTGCTGCACAGGCTGCAAGGGAGGAAAGAGTGATGGATCGGGAGACGAGTACACTGCACGGAGAGTCTCTGGGGTTACGCAGATCATCCACAAAGGACTACCGGGGCAGAGAAGGTAGGATTATTTGTAGCGACGTCTTCACGGCGGCACTCGGCTAACTGCGCTCGTAGCTTGTCGATAGTACCTTCGGTGCTGGAACACTGCGTGCGAGGGACATGAATATTGTCTGCAAGTCAAAGATGATGTCCATAATCCTTTCTCGCACTGGGTACAATACTTTGTTGCTGTCATCACTGAGAAATGTAGGAGCTGCTTCCCTTTGTCGCAGAGGAGGGAGGTATCTTCATCACTTCTCCGCCCGGACCGTCAAAACAGTCTTCAATTGATCCACGAGATGTTGGGCGGAGGGAGACGGGTGGTTGATCTTCCATTGGGTCACTGACAGGAGATCGCATTAGGCGCTTCAATTCAGGTTTCCCTGTGGGATATACACGATTGCTTGCAGCCCACACTAAGCGTAACTGGCTAACTAGGGCCCCTTCAATCAAACCCTGTGCTTTGGGAAAAATGTGCAGGCTCACCAGCGCAGCTGGAGATGCTGAGACGAAGGAACGTGCCGCATAATAATCAATTACTTCCACGTCCGTGGACTGGAAAAAACGTGGTGAACACACAGGTACAAAAATGGGAGCTTCCTCTTCCTGTGACGCTCCATATGAGGTCGGCGTACAGTTCCCCTATACTGCTCCCACACAAAGGTATATAGGGGAACTCTGCGGCTATACTGAGCAACTGTAGGTCGCCGTAGGGTGCCTCGATGCTAGCACCGCCAGACAGGGTGGAGACACCCTTTGAACGGTCCCGTTTACGCCGCTATTTGGTCAAAGTGCTCAGCGCAGTTTTTGTTTGCCACAAGACTAGGCAACACAAAAATAAATCCGAGAATTCAAACCTCGCGAGAAAACCGCGTGGCGCCGAACATTATAGCTTGGTCTTGCTACAGTAACTGGCTGCAGCAACGAGCCAGTGATGTGAAATGGAGTGTCAACGTTACGTGCCTCTAACCTGTACGGCGGACGCGCGTGAATTGGGGTTCCCTAGGGTGTAAGGGTGAAAAGGCCGCTTGTCAACACCGTAAAGTAAGCGTGTAAGTCTGCTTAACACTGTAAAATAAGAGTGTTGGCCAAGCAGGTACACGTGGCACTATGGATAGGCTGAGCGCACAGAACGACAGACACATTAGCACACACCAGTCAAAATTTGAGAACAAATGAATTCAGAAGAAAACCATGGCGTGTACGGGGATAGCGAGTATATCCTTACCAGTACATCTGCTCTTGCTTTTATAGCCAGCAAAGTTATCTGAAAGGGTCGGTTGACTTGTCACAGAAATCCAATATTTTAACAGTAGTTTTGCAACTATGCCTTCTAAAGTGAGCACATACAACTCGACATGCGCATATTCAACGTCTTTTTATTGTACGCGGGATTGGGGAAACTGCTGTAGTCAATATTTTCAATAAGACATGTAATTTGTGTAGTGTTTAGGCTTGAATTTGGGCCGGTGGCGTTAGCGAAAAATGCCAAGAAAACTGCGCCGCCTGTAGAGGGCGCATTATCTCAGGTGGGGTATTATAACAGGAAAGTCGGCTTTTCTGCTGCTCAATTGTGAGCACAAATGGTATATGCGTATGCTCACCCCTTACAATACCTGTTTAAAGGAGGTATTCTTTTTGGGCTACTAAAACGCAGAAAAAAATGCGTAGCTTACACGAGTGGCGCAAAGCTGGAGGAACATCCAAGCTCGGGGTCGACCAATTGCCCCCTGGATCCGCTGTCAGTGTCTGCGACACACTGGAACTGCCTTGTAGAATCCAGCTATACTTGGCCTCACCACTCAACTCTTAGCTTACGAAAGCAAGAAGCTCACAAAACCTAACGAAACTTGGCAAACCTAGCAATAACGTAGCAAAACCAGAAGGTATGCAGTACCCCAGCTCCGCGGTTTTCTGGCAACTGAATAGTCATTTTAATTCTTTCATCAAGTGACAAAGTTTGCGTGTCTAATTGGCATAATTACATCAAAACGAAGAAAGGGTGTTTGAACACAAAACCTCAAAATGTCTGTCCATCGTCACCCTAATCACACCTGTGTTAGGACAAAAACAAGAAAGGTGTAACGGCATTGCAGCACTTTTTTTGGCTTTTGGAAACGATTAGAATAGGAAAAGATTTCAGTGTGCGCATTCACGGTTATATTTTTCTATACCTTTATTAGAAAACTGATTCGTACTGCAAACCATATATAAAATATGCAAAAGTAGTGCTGTCAATCAGCTTGAATAACAACACAATTCCTAATTTCCCACAGTACTAACAAGAGTAACACTTTCAGACTACCCCTGATTGATAATTTGTAAAAATATTGCGGAAGAATTGGTAATGTCATAGCAATAATATTATCTAAATAAGGAGGGGACCTCACTGCTTCAAAAGAAGCAGCGACGGTGTTGGACTTGAACATTTCCACAATCGGTAATGTCGGAGATTTTCAAACTAAGGTATACGCATTACCAAGAGTCGCAGTAATCAAATAACATGGCTATTTCACACCCTTGCAACACACTACAGAACACCCAAGGTGTTGTAGTCGGTCACCGACAACACACTTTTTGCATACAAAAAGGGTGTAAAGCTACGAATTATGTTGTAACCTATTAAAAGGTGTAATGACCTCCAAACACCCTTGTTTTACCTGTACTACACCTTTGTAGACAATAAGGATGTAGAAGTGTTCGGATTGTACTGTTGTATACTCTGACCCAATACTACACCCACTCAACTTACTGTTAGACCTCACCCTCGCACACAACAGATCCCCCTCACCCATTCTCCAACCCGTAAAGAAATGTGTTATCTAAACCACGCGCGTCGATCATTTCATGGATCGCTGACAAACAGCACGGAATCGTGGAACAGCACCGCCTCCGACTTGTCGACAGCGTTCAACTCAAACGTGTTTTGTAACACCTACACTTCTTTAACCTTACATGTGCACAACCCGAATACTTGATGCCCTCCTCACGAAGACATATGGGCATACACTCCTACTCCCCTCTCATGTCCCAACACATTGCTTGTTTGTTCTCGGCATACACCATAAACGAGAAACATCTCCGTCAACATCATGAGGTGTGACGCTCGTGTTGACGATGACGAAGACGACGCCGTGGCGAGAACGTACTCAGAGGGTGCTCCTGGCACCCCTGCGGCGTGCGGGGATTGCCCTGAGTGTGGTTGCGCCGAGAAGAAAGAAGTGGCAAGCCACACCAGGGGTTGATGTGGACCAATAAGAGGCGGCCAGAACCGAAGATCTAGTGGGGCCAGGTAACAACAGAGGAGAACTCTGGGAGGAGTTGACGGAGCAGGTTGGAGGAGCGCTACGTCCAAGTTGAAGACTCGAAGCACGTCGGATGTTTCGGGACCCGAGCTAGGGAGGGGTCTAACTGGTCCCTAGGCATCCTGGAGCCCAGGCATCGACTCTTGAATTGCGGAGGCGTGCTCTGCCCTTGGACGTCGGCTGCCCGTCGGCGACTGTCAGTGCACGGTCTGAGGAGACCGTTGTCAACGAGGACAACGCTGCATGTTCCTCGTCGACATCCCGGAAAGTGCTACGCCGTTATAAGAGCGCAGCAACGCCACCCCTCGCCTTGTCACAGGCACCAACGACGCCCTACGTACAACTTCTCGTCACCCTGAACCTTTTGGGGGGGACTTCTTTTGGTGCTTTTCTGGGGTTTGGTATGCCGTAGGGTTAGGTATGTGTCATTTATTTTGAGGGGTGATTTACTTTCTGGTGTAATCGTGTCTATTGTGATGTGTACGGGTTTCCTTAAGAATATAGGTTTGTTTCGCTGTCAAGCACCCTCGTCTAATTATTGGAAATGTGGCAGGTCCCAGTCGCCAGAGAACACCTGAAAAGAACCTGCAAGGTACATTACCCTCACCACAAATTCACATTAAATGACCAGTTGTAGGACCGAGAAACGAAAATGCTTTATAGGATGTGCATGTGCTCGATCACAAAATGAACGGATTCCGGATGTTATGAGGCGCGCAGGAAAACGCGTAGTTCCGATGTTTTCTCACGCTTTGTGGGTGATCTCGTAGCATAAATTTAATGAGTGCTTTTTTTCTTCCAGTCAAGCAAGAACAAGGCCGGTGCTACCCAGATCTACATCGATTCAGTGGCGGTGCACTATGCCTACTTGGTAAAGTTATTCTCTACAACTTAATGTTGTCACAGGTTCTCCTGTCACCGATTTGCCAATCAAGTTTGAACGATCGTGCTGGCAACCGCTGGGGCGAATTTTCTTCTCTTCTATAAACACGCGGCAGCTTCTGTCTGTTAGGTAGCAACTTATAACGACAAATGTACTTGCATTAGATGATGGAATACTGGAAGGCATCAACGAATCGTATTTTGAACGTGTCTGTGCAGGCGGGAGGTGTCTACAGAAATCTTCCGGTGCGTCACGTGGACAATAATCTAGTCCTTCAAAAATAGATGAAATGAAGTATGAAATAGCGCTTTTACATGCAGTCATTTCAGCTATATATTACCTCTTTGCACGGTTGAGACACATTTTAAGAGGCACTTCAGTCCTAAATGGTCCTCTTTGTCTGTGGAAGCACCGAAGAGGCTACCAAGTTACTGCACTTTTTCTGTTTATCCGGAAGTAGCGTAATTTAATCCCCGGGAGAAACTCCGTGCTGGACATGTCACGTGTCTCACTGTCTTGTAAAATCAGGCGACCCGGGCATCAACTTTGCGGAAACACCTGCGCGGCTTGGCGGCGTGAATAGGTGCAGTGGGTAGCCCAAGAGCTCTTGCTCCTTGGGCGTGAGCTGTCGCCAAGGCAACTGTATCAGGTCGTAGATTCCTGAAAAGGAAGGTTACATCACACATAAAACGACAAATAGCTACTGCATTTTAAAGGAAACAATTGTAAGCAAATTTACTTAAGCAGGCGACCTATTCTCCGTAGCCAGAGAAGGCGTGCATGTCCAGCATGTTAGTGATTGTTTTGCTAAGGCTTTTTCCCTGGCTTTTAGTCTTTAGGTTATACACTGTTTCAGACCGGGACAGGTGGAGTGAGGGAAAAGTATGCCATCAAATAGTGTACATACAAACGAAGAGTCACAGTTCCAGAAGTTTCCACGGAAGAGCGTGTTGAACGATGACGCTTCCGAAGTCGGCAACTTTCATGGCGCAGCTTCTTGACGGGCAGGCGTGATGCCATACGCGATACATCCGCTACCGGCCCTGTAGACGGTAGCAACTTTCATCCACTTTTTGTAAGAAAGGTCTACAGGGAGCGGGCGGAGCAGGTTCATGTCGACGCAAAAGGGGTTAGAAGAGATACCCAGGGGCTGATGGTAGCTTTCGGGGAGCGTAGATATTCTTCCCACGGTTGGGAGACCTCGCAATCACCGACGTAATGATTGGGAGATTTCTAGAACGCACACCTGGACAAAGGCGCTGCGTGCGGCTTTTAGTGTTTTAGTGTAGCAACCTACTGACCAGTCAAAGCAGCGTCACGGAGAATTTATTTACACCTAGATGAATGTGACACCACTCAAATGGCAGTTGCACTGGTAGCGAGCTCTCTCGCGGACGATGAGGGCACCTAGAAAAGGGTCAGGAGCGGGGGCATTCAAGGAGATCGATGATTCCATGCAACGAAGAATAGTGGCGTTGCTGTACGCCTATACAGAGGAAATCCGAAACTGCCAGCAAATAGCCATCGACACCCATGTCAGCGAAGAAAGAAGTACCGACAGAGTAACGAGACAGTCACTGTCGTTGTGCACATTGTCGTCTTGCATCCGTAGAGCCCCGCGTCTGTAACGTTCGGAGGGGTATTTAATGACCCCCCCCCCCGCCAGCACAGCGCATGGTCGTCAGTTTCAACGGTAGAACGGCGGCGGTATAAGTACGCTCGAAATTTCCCTGCAGCCAACACCAGTTCAAGGCCCCATCGTTTTGTGATGGAATGGTTGCCATCTGCCGAGAACAAGAGATGAGTAGTGTACGCAGTTACTCCTTAATTCCGCGCTGGCCTTATCGCGAACAAGTGTGCGATGCTGTTGTTTTTCTAGATTTTACTATAGTCCGGTTGTCTAACAGAAGGGGCATGTTCTACGCTTCTTTCCACGAGCACAGCGGGGGTGCACAAGCAATGGCAACAAGCGACACAGCGTGATTCGGGCTATTTGGGCGCACGGCTGGCATTCCTGCCGTTATTGGTATGATTTTGGAATGATCTGTCGCCCACAGTGCGACGGCCGTAATTGAAGACTGCGTTTGACTGCTTGACGCCACCAGCCATGTCACTCTAAACAGTGTTATTGAGTAGGGTGTGTTCGGTGGCGACTGTGGCTAGCCACAGTCACCAGTTAATTAGACGAGGGACTTTGAGAGGTTACGAATGAAAACATGTATTCTAAGAGTTCATTAAAATTATTCTAGAAGTTCATTAAACATGTATTCTAAAGTTCATAAAAAAAATCCCGGGACGCTCGCCGCGGAGTCTGTGCACAAAGCAGCCGCATCGGCGGATTGCCTCGAAAGCGCGTCATCCCTATTTCATATTTGCCGCGCTTTCGAGGCGCTTTTTCAAAGAAAGTGCTACGAGTTGTGCCGCACCTCCGCCAGATGGCGCCACGGGTCCCGCGACCGAGAGAAGACGCAGTGAAACATCCCCCTCGCGAGGGGCACGATCAAATGCAGAACATTTCCGGGGGCGCACGACGTTAAGTAGTTTGCGTTACGTTAATGTTGCACTTGTGGCAACTGCTGACGAGAGAGCGCTCGTCAGCAGTAATTTGAATGAGTCAACGATATAAGGCGCGTTCATAGCGTCCCAATCTGTGTCGACTTTGGGCGCAGTGGGTAGAGCTCCATGTACATTGCGTTCCGCCCGCAGGGTCGAGGGATCGAAACCGGGCGCCGGATAGTATTTTTTTATATAGTAGGGAGGGGTGCGGTGCGGACTACGGACGTCAAAGCGGGTGACAAAGTGAGTTACTGAAATGCTCTGCATTTAAAAAGTTCACCGTGACATGGCGTAGTGCTCGGGGCGTCGGGATGTCGCGTTGCGTTACGCTGAGGGCCGCGTCGGGAAGTCTCGCGTGCTGGGCCGTTGAGGATGCTGCTCCGTCGCAGCTCTTCCAGGAACGGTACTTGCAGGAACGGTCGTGCGCGGAACCTGGTAACCACCAGGCGCCACGTCACGGAAGGCCAGGGGCAGTCGGCACCCGGTAGCCGCCGGTAGACGATGATCTTCAACCCGTGGTCGTTCGGAACCGGGGCACGACGCAGCGCATGTGCCTGCCACGGGCCAGGACAGTGGGGGATAGGCTGCTGGTCAGGCGAGGCCTTGGCGTTAGGTAGATCCCTCTGGGTTTGGCTCACCGAAACCCGATGAGCTCTCGATAGGCTCCTGGACACCGCTCTCCTCGAACCGTCTTCTCGGAACTCCTCCACTGCAATGGTCCTCCTTCCCTCGTTCCAGTCTGGCCTCGTCACCCGTCCGTTGTGGCCGGCTCTCAAAGGCCACTCGCGTTCACCGTCATCGGCTCGTGTGGCTTACCACTTCTTCTTTTTTACCCTGCCGAGACGAGGACAATCCCTTCACGGGCATGTGTCCGCGACGTGATCGTCGTCGTTCCCTCCGACTGAGAGCTTCGCATCACAACGTTCTTGATTCACGCCACGGATTACAAAGCTTTACTTCTTATCTTCGGTCATTCCACGGTCAGGTCGCCGGAAGAGCCATTTCATATGTTCCATAAACGCGACACGTTCATTATGGTACTACGTGGGCGTTTGCAGCAAGACCTCGGCCCACTCTTTCCCACGACGCTGAGGAGCATCGTCGGAAATTTTGTCCTAAATTTAATACGCGGCGTTATGAAGCTCTCGTCATTCTCCAATCGAAATCACGAGGGAAGTCGTACCCCGCCACGAACAAGGAAACACAAAGAAACACAATTCAACAAAATAGAACGCACATTCGAGCGTCGACAAATAATGCTTCCCTCCCCACGCACTGGGCTGTATGCAGGTGAGCTTCTTGTCGGGCTCAAAAATTTCCCCAGTGCACTTGCTTTCCTTTTCCTTTACCACAAACCACAACAACAATGCTGCGAAATTTACCGCGATTGTTATCAATACAGAAAAATAGGCTAGGCTTGTGACAACGGGGTGAAACCTCCTCTCTAGGCAAGATTTCCCAGCCCGGCATACGACAGAAAGAGCAAATGCGCACTTTCGTTGAAGAGGATAAGATAGCAGGGCCTGCTGGGTGCTGGTAAGGAAACAAACAAGACACGTTCGTGGCAGAATCGTGCATAAGGAAGTCTTCGCCCATCGTTCTTTTGCCACCCCGGACTCTAAAAATCCATGTTTATGGGACAAACCCGAAAAGTCAAAAATTTCCCAGGAGCGTGTTTTTCGCCTTTTTCTGGTTTGACACGGACCAACGCATCCCAATTTATGCTGCCGAAACACGTATATGTATAAGCCTGCTGAAGTCAAAATACACGTTGCTCTACGTCGATAGATTAGGTCACCGACAACACACATATACCACTATTAGTCGTAGGTTTGTTTAAAATTAGATAGAAAATAGCGAAAACGTGAAGACAGGTGCCGCTGCCCCCGGATATACCGCGCAACATGCACCGAAAGTGCTCAAAACGTCTGGCGTGCGCACCGTCTTTCCTGGCTGCCATTGGATGGCGCTATTTGTCCATACCTGGCGTGATGTTATCGCTTTCGAGGAATAGTGCAAGGTACGGCACGACCGTTTAATTCGGGGCCAACATTCGCGCATTCTAAAAAGGATCGTTCAATATTCCTCACGGATCTCATGAAGAAACATTTTGCCTAGTTGTACGGAGCTGCGAAGAACGTGGGAAGTTCGGGAAAGCACGACTGATTTGGCCGAAACTTACGAAACCGCTTGGTACGCGGTTGCACTGTTGTAGTCGGTTGGTTCTATAGAGCTATACATCTTTGCCTCGCTTTCTTCCGGGTTATTGTGACAAAACAGCGGCTGCAGTCGTTGTTTTGGTCACGTTTTATCAGCGTTTGATTTACCATTTCTTCACAACTGAAGCATTCTTCGGCACCGAATCAACGTTAAAATGGCTATAGGAAGGTCGATCTTTCTCTTTAAAACCAGCTTGTTAGGTGCCTTCAGTGTACCAATAATAAGTGTCTTAAGGAAGCTTGGAACAGCTTATAGGAAGGAGATGTCATCTCGGTGGAGCAGATGCGGCTCTACATTTAAGGTTGCCTAGGCTTGGCCAGAAGTAGGGAGCGCCAAAGAGCGGCTGACCGCCCAGGCGCGGAGTTGCGTTCCATCTCTAATTTGGTGCGTGGTACCGCTGATGATTATGATGCCGCTGACGACGACAATGAGGATGGTGTCACTACATGCTAAAGAACCATAAAAGGAACCATGGTAGGGTTAACACTTGAGGATAACAAATCAGCACCCTTTCCAGAAAACTCAGGTTGGAAACTCATAGCTCAAATTGGACTTGGGCTCTACATACTATATGGAGAGCTGACAACCGGTCGAGCATCAGAGTAACGGAAGGGCTGCCGAAATATGGGACTGCAAGTGGAGGAAAACCATCAACTGCATGGAGAGATAAACTCAAAGTTCGCAGGCAGAGGCTCCACGCATTCTGAAACTCTATGGCTAGACGTGGGCATCGCAAGCCGAAAACTGCTGGAGAAACATTGGAGAGTGAGCCCTTGGTTTTTCGGTGGATACAAGTAGGCTGTAGACTGCGACGACGATGATTAATGATGGCCGTAATTATACTCTAAGTGCTCTTATTATGGCATAATTTTATTGCCCTGAATGTGTATGCAATGTGGAGCATCAGATTAGGACATACATAGCCATTTATTTGAATAAACAAAACCTAAGAAACAAGAAAAAAATTAAAATATCTTCGTATTTTCTAAGGTTACAATGTTATCGCACGCAAATCAACTGGCGTACCTCCAACATGTGCTCTTCGACATGATACCAGCTACTTATGGGCACCGGCGCGCGAGTTTGGGGGAGGAATTCGGCCAGTGTGCGCCACACTGTCCCATGTTTCATTATATAGGGCATCACCCCGCACTTCTACGTCGTATCTTTCCAACCACAGCGATCTGTTTCGATTGGTTCACATCAAGCGGATTTGCGCACACAGGCAGACGGGCTGAGTTGGTTAGCAGCTGATCCTACTTTTATCCGTGTTGAATTGCGACTGATTTGAAACTGCTTTTTGCAGCGAAGTTGTTTAGCAAACCGTAAATTTTCGTGGCCGCACTTAAAAATGCCAATGCTGAGCCCTCTCACGGAAGCACGGGCCTCGCGGTGAGTGCCTGGCAGTTAGAAAACCAAGAAAATGCCGAGCGCTCGTGTGTGCGTGCCTCGCGACGACCGCCCTGCGTCCCCGGGTTACGTTCGTAACGCCAAGCGTACCACGTAGGTAGATTGCCAAAGGTTGTGGTGAGCGTCCAGCGAAACAAAAAAAAATTCCCTCGCACTTCCCCGAGGGGGAGAGTGTGTAAGTGCGAATGCACGGTTGTTGATTGCGCGATTACGGTAGATATCGTGATCTTGGAGTGGAGAGGAGGCGCCCAACACCCGCAGTCACTGAGCGGAGAGAGGAGGAGGAGAGTAGCGCCCGCCGTTACGGCGAGGGCTACACGAGCGCCCTCACGCGTCGGAATGCGGAGCGCCCGCTACGCGAGCGAGAGCTCTCCCGCCCGAAGTGGAGAGGAGGCGCCCAACACCCGCAGTCACTGAGCGGAGAGAGGAGGAGGAGAGTAGCGCGCGCCCATCTCCCCCCGTTGCTAGGGAAGACGAGGAGCGCGCGCACCCGCAGCTGTTGCTATGCGGACGACGGCGGCGGACGATTCAGGCTCGCTTAAGAAGTGCATTCGCACTTAAAACAAAAATGGCGAGCCCTCGTGTGTGCGTGCCTCGCGGCGGACGCCCAGCGTCCCCGCCGCGTATTTCCAAACGCTTCGCTGCACAGAGCACCCACGTGACATGTCTGTTCTCGCGATGGAAAACGGTAATTCAACGTGGTCATTGGCTGCGCCCAAGCCTAAAGCGACCTAAAACATACCAAATCACCATTATTAACAAAAACAAAGCGTAGACTTGAGTTTAAAAAAATAATATTTAGGAAAATATTACGCAATTAAAAAAAAATAACCCACGAGATAGACCTGTTGGGGCTCGAACCCGACCCGTCAGCGCCAGTACTCAGTGCTCTACGTCAAGGCTACAGAGCCAGATCGGTGGGTTTGTTTTAGCAGGAGCCTAAAAGAATAGCGCGGGCAGTGACATCACATATGTCACGTGCGTGCTCTGTGCAGCGAAGCGTTTGGAAACACGCGTCCCCGCCGCACGTATGTCATTCCAAGCATACCCACTTAGGGAGATTGGCCAAAAACTGCAGCGTTCGCCGTAATCGCAGTAACACTTGCGCGGAACGAGGAATCCTAGCGTTGGCCGTAATACTGGCGACACTTGCTCGGAAGGAAAGACACAGCATATCGTGCGCCCTCCAAGGTGACGTCGGTTGATTATCCCTTCGAAAAAATGAAAGAAGCCCTCTTACCAAGAGTCTAGGGCAAATGGGGTCGTTGAGGCAGCGGAGAATCCAGTCGGCTGCTCGTGGAATTAAACCTTCGTAATCTTCTTGATGTTGCGTACAGCTGCGTTACCTTCCTTTATTTTTTCCTTCCTTCGTTCCTTCCTTCCCACCTTCAATTTTATCTTTACTTCAAATAGGTTGGCAGAATAGTCCCGCACCAATGTACTTCCACTCTGGACCATAATACTTCTGCAATGTTAAAACAAAATTCCGCGAGCAGCTTGATGTAGAGCGGCTTTCGTGTGGCCACTGAATGGCTACGGATGCGCCGGCGTCATCTTATTCGCTCTTAAACCGCAATCATTTGTTGCCTAGTGTAAACAACAAGATCAAAAACCTTACGGATCGCAATATTGCATAGGTCTTCTCGGTCAAGCATTGTATTACTTGTTACAAGGGCGTTTAGGCTTTGCCTTTAACCGTGAAACGGGACAGTGTTGTGAGTCCCCGCTCGCCTCGCGCGCAAGCTTTCCGCGGGCGGCGATATCTTTCCCCTGCTGCATTTACGCCATCTGTCGGGGCAGACCTTTACGACCCCGGGGGGTTCGAATTCACGAGCTCCACAGAAAGAAAGGCGTAGTGGGAGGAAAACTAATGGTCCCGGTTTTCGCTCTCTGCTGCATACCACGCGTTCACCCCCAAAGCCGTCTGGCGTGAGAACCGTGACGTATAGGCTATTTGAAGATGAAAATCTTGAAGGCGAAAGCCTAGCTTTTGTCAGACGTATCCACCGCCACATCGCGATCGCGTCTGTTCGCTTTCGTTTCTTCGTCTTTTGAGGCGAAGTTCTTCGAAGGGCGGGCTGGCTCCGCTTCACACGGTATTGCTCCTCTTTAGGAGTGGAGCTCTCCATAGCTGAGGCGCAGTTGAGTGCCGGGTTAGCGCAGTGGAAATACGTCCGGATGAAGCTTAGGAGACCCAGGCGCAAACCACTCTCAGTAAGCCCTTTCGCTCTTTACTTGGCGTCTGGAAGGACTGCCAAGGCTATAATATAGCGGCAGTGCGTTATTCGCTCGTCGCAGCCGATATTCCTTCCGTATATGGTTTTCTTTTGTGGCTTTCGTTTTAAAGTGACTATCCGATGCGTTCATTACCGGAACTGAAGGAAAGCCGGCTAATAGTGGCTACACAGAGCAGTAATGCCGTAATTCCAGCGCTACAAGAATGCCAAGACCGGAAAAGAGAGAGAAACCTTTTGAGACAGTTATTAGTTACTTGATTTGGCCTAGGTACATTGGGACCCCCTAATCTAACTCTTCAGTGCTTTTTTACTATCCTCTGCAAGCATTCAGGATTTCGAGAAAAAGTTGAGAAAAGCGTTGCTGGGTCTCTTAAGGTGGGATGTTTATGAATTTCACATTCCGAGTTTAATGGGGCATATGAGTAGAAGCGGCCTACTGTGTGGCATACAGGGCCGCATGCCACCCGGCATTTCACTTGCCACCTCAAGGTGGCGCTAAGGAATTTACTGTCACGGTCAACGCCGCCCACGATGTAGACGTTTCCCCGACACACATTTGATTTAGGACAGGAGTGACAGCCGGTCTAGAGGCAATTGCTCACCACTCTTTGGTGACGCATCCTAGCGTCATACTGTGCCGCCTTCAGTAAAAGCAACGGCCGCAACTAAAAAATTTCGCTCTCGCACCCACACTTTGCCAGCAATGCGGTACCTGTGTTCAATCGGGAGGCCTAGCTCAGACATCTGATCTCGAGCAAATTTCAAGTTTGCGGAACTTTACACCCCGAAGCTACATCACCTGGGCTATCACACGCGTCGTAGTGGGAAATTACGGAATAACTTATACACTTACGAATCTGTAACGTGCGCGGAAGTCTTGACAGACAGGCGATCCGGATTTAGACCGAGCCTTTATGCGGCTAAGTGAAAGGAAAATCCGGCGGTCGAGTTTATTCGCATAAATTCCTCCGGCAGAACCCGACACGCATGTGTGAAAAAACCAGAAGCTGCAAGCTGCAAGTGAGGGGGGAGAGTGTGGCTGGGCTTGTCCCTTTTGCAGCAGAGCGCGCGCGCACAGAGCTACTGCGTGAAGCAGACATCAAGCGACAATGGCGGGCAGGGGCGAACGGCAGGGCGGGCGGGGCAGCGTCAACGCGGCAATGGCAAACACCAGCTGCACGTTCATTCGAAAAGCGTAGGCCGAGCGTCATTCGCACAAATGAGGAGCAGGCAGTGTACGATTAGCGAAGCCCCGGGGAGGAGCGCGAACCACAGAAAATGCCACAAAAACGCAACTTACGGTGAGAAAGGACGGCCGCGCGCTACAGTTTCGCTGGTAACCGTTTGTATGGAGTGTGCGGGCGCATTTTGCCGCCTCCTGCTCTGACGTCCTCGCTTATCTTTCTATTGTTTCAGATGTACAGAGAATTGATTCATCGTTCGTTTGATCAGACCAAGCAGATCCGGATCCCTCTTGTTCCCTTCATCACCCAGGGACAGATTTTTTTCATTCAAGCAGCACAGGTATGTCCGGCCTGTTTGTATGTGTATGTATGCATGGATATATATATATATATATATATGTAGGTATGTAGTTATGTATGTATGTATGTATGTATGTATGTATGTATGTATGTATGTATGTATGTAAGTATATACGCATGTATGTGTGTATGTATGTGTCATGAGCAACCCCCCCAAGAGACCAACTTCCCGAAGAAGACTAGTAGACGAAGAGGAGGAAAAAAGGAGACATAGAGAATGTCATGGGCAACCCCCTCAAGGAGGGGACTGGAAGAAGGGGGAGAAGGGAGGCGCGTGGAGCGAGGCGAGTGAGGAATGGCGACGCCTGCATGGAAGCTCTAGGCCCCGAACCTGGAAAGTCGCCCAGCCGGCTTCCTGAGCGCGACAACGATTCTGAGCGCAACAACGCACCCTTGGCGGCTCCAGAGACGACCACCAGCGGGGCTACCTGGCTTGAACGCTCGGGCTGCGCACCCGAAACAAGGTCCCCACGGCACCCGGGGCTACGCACCCTGGTCTCCGACAGCGTGTCCTGGAAGCCTCTCAAGTGGTCATCGACTACCGGACCCTACTGAATACAGCTACAACCGGGAATGGACATCAATTAGAAAGTGAACGGCAGCTAGCTGTGTATTGTGCTTGCGTCCAGGACATTTTACACTAATGCAGTGAGGAGCAGTGTGATGTGTGGAGTCACGCGCGTTATTGTCGCTGCATATTGAACGTCTCGTTTTTCTGCATCCAGCTTGCCCGGCCATGTATTTATGTATGTATGTATGTATGTAAGTATATATGCATGTATGTATGTATGTATCCAAAGACGTATGTATCCACAGACTGTAACCCCTCCCTCTGCTCCTTATGTGGCTACCCATTTCCTTTTTTTTCATTCCTTGGCTTCCAGTTTAGTACGCACCCGCATCCCTCCAACCTTTTCTGTGGAATTTCATTTTATTTTTATTTTTTTCCTGTCTTTTTTTCTCCGCTTTGTCTTGTGCCCCGTACGTTGCTGTTGACGACACGTGCCGTTTCAGTTGTGTGGTTATTGCTTTTTCTTTTGTGTGTGTGTTTGTGTGGTTTTCCTCCCTGTTTTAGTTTTTTCCTGGATCTAGTTATTCCACCCCTTCTCTACTTTTCTTTTGGCCTGAGGCTTGCAGATAGTTTCCGATAAGGACTCCTCTCACCGCCTGTTCTCCTTCGGGCGTTTCTGAGAACCTTCCGGTATGCCGTGCGGCGGGGCAACAAACACCCTATCATCCTTTCTCTCCAAGAATTGTGGCAGAACCGGAGGGCCGAGCACGACCTGCTAAAGGAGCCGCGATGACAAAATTCGAGTTTTGATCGTTTAAATGAACGCTTTGTCCTGATTACGATACCACCTTTATGAAAGGCATGCGACAAATAACGAAGAAAAAGGAAGGGGATGAAGCAGTGGTGGCTGGTGAAGCACTTTCAAGAGATTTTTGTGTGACTTCACAGAATTTCCTTTGTGCGTTCGAAGCCCGCCGTCCTAACCCACCATCAAGAAACACGACTGGGAGATCGAATGTTTGCGATCATGTCACTTTATCGTAACCAGCAGTTAACACACTGGTAAGTCGCGGCCCATCTTACGACACCCGTGCCCTCATTACGTCAGTGTTGTCGTAAAAGTAGAGGTAGATGAAGTGCGCTTGGTGCAGTAGCACGCAAATAAAGGAGGAAGAAGGACGATTCGTCCCAGTTTTGCTACGCCGTGGGTGTCTTGGCTCTTCCTGGTCCCTTCTTCAACACATCTTTGTGCCGAAAACCCGTTGCTCCATGTTGTCCGAGCTTGTCCGGGAGAAGAGGCAATCAAGATAGATGATTGAAGCCCGAACGAATGACCTGGCAGGCTCAGTAAACGAAACTGGTCGGCAAAGTGAAGGGAGCGCTGCAATGGTCAATTCCCGACTTGCTGAGCCTTCAGAACTTGCCCAAAAACGTTTTACTGCGAGAGACAATGAACTGCGAGCCATTAATGCCTGGCTTGACCATGTGATTCCCGTAGACATAATCGAGGCTCAGCCTCAGACTACCGTGCAATGCAAAGACGAAGCCTTCGGCGCGGTATCGAGTTTAAGGACCATGAGGGAGACTCAAGAACCTGCGTTCAGCTCCGCCTACGCAAAGCGGTGCCTCAGAATATTCAGCCTGTGGAGATAACATTCATTCTTCCGTTCGGTTTGCTGGACCACGATTGCCGAAGCTTGAAATTACGCCCTTTTCAGAAGAAATAAGTAAATGGCTTCCTTTTTGAGAACGACCATCGACAAAAATCCTACATCATCAAGAACAGACAAGTTCCATTACTATTTATTGGGAGAGGCTGCGTCAGCCATTTGTGATGTTCAGACGACAGAAGCATACTGCCACGATGCCCAAGACAAGCTTTGCTCAAGGTATGGCGACCCTTTCCGCATCGAGCAAGAACATCTTTATCGCCTGCGATCGCTGCCAGCTCTCATGTCGTCTTCTGGCGTCCGAACTGCGGACACTTTAGGCATCCTGCAAAGCCATGTCCGTGGAATAAAAGCCTTGAAGGTGCCTAATAGATCCTACACATCGATGCTTACGAATGATTACTCCGGAGCTTTTCCACCGGAGAACGTGATCGAGTACCGTTGTCGAGTGCCCACTGAATCACCTCCCGAGACAACACAACACGAATACGCGTCGGCAGCTGACAAAAGGCTACAAGACCTCATATCTTTAATTCTATGGAAGTAGAGAATAGAAAAAAATGCCAGACGATGATTCATGTAAAAGAGATGTGACACGACCATGGAACAAAATGAAGGTGTATTTCCCCGACCGCATCCTACAAATGTGGCGGTATTTGAAAATTTTGAAAACCCCCATACAACAGCGACGTACTGCTGTTTTTTCAGGAGTGCCACTCGTGATTTTTATCAGTGTGGATGAAAGATGCTGGACCGTGAGAAAACGGAGAGTTTTACAAGAGAGGCCGTCTGATGCTTCATCACTGTGATTGCAGTCGACAACCGCGTGTAAACTGAAAAAGCCTGACTCGGGTAAAGTGTACAACGCGGCTGCGAACTCCGGCACAAACGTCGACCATAGCAAGACCGTACTGCTGGTGAGCTTTCGTTCATGGGCGGTCTCCCAGGAGTGACGATGTTTCCTGTGCGCGAGCATCGACGGTGGCAGTCAGGAGTTTTTTTACGCGGGGACATCTCCCAAAAAACTGAATCTTCTCGTTGTAGGGGGAGTTAGTCTCACCAGCAACACGTTGTAGGGGGAGTTAGTTGTAGGGGGAGTTAGTCTCACCAGTTAGTCTCACCAGTTGTAGGGGAAGTTAGTGTCACCAGCAACTCGCCAATATTGTCAACGCAATAAAACTAAAATGTCAGTTTGATATTCAAAATGCGCTCTGGACGTTGGTGAAATATCCGAAATATGCCAATCATACTTGGCTGGTGTCAGCTCGCGTTTGTTTACAAAAATACGTGTCTAGAAGATTAAACGCGTAGGAAAATGTAGCCCATGGGTAACTAGCGATATTATTCTTTCGAAGCACCGATTGAATCGTGCGCGTAAATGGACGCCAAGGCGAAGTGCAGAAATAGCTACCCTAAGAACACAAGTTAGAAAGAAAAAGTGCAAAGGCGGCCTTACTTTCAACTACACTGGTGGATTACTTAAACTCACCTCGAAAATTCTGGACAAACTTATCGGATTGTAAGCGCAACAATAATGATATCAAGATAAACGGAAACGTCTGTAGTGGGCCAGCCTTGATCGTCCAGGCTTTTAACAGACGCCCCATATACGACTGATGCTTTCAAGCTTTGTGGAGATACAAATGATGTGGATTTTTCCCGAAATGGCATTGTAGCGTTGTTAAAAATGGATACCGCAAAATCTTGTGTTCCAGTTTCAATACCCAATCACTTTTTGAAGCTGTATTCTGAATGAATATCACATTTCTTGTCTCGAATTTTAGCGGTATTATTACGTAGAGAATGTGTACCAGAAGACTGGCTCCTTGCACGCGCTGTACCTATTTTCAAAGTGGGCAATAAGTTATTGCCGGATAACTATAGACCAATACCCATTAGATGCACTGCTTGTAAATTGTTAGAACACATTTTGAAAATATAGTTGAATACATTGAAAATAACTTCTTCTACGTAAAGCAGCATGGTTTTCGCCGACCCTTGTCGACAGTAACTTTCGAAGTGTCCCATGGATTCGGCATAGCAATAAACATAGAGCAAATTGATGTTATAGCAATTAATTTTTCAAAGGCTTTTGTTCGGGTGTGTGACACTAAGCCTATTGAGAAGTTCTTGGAGTTAACATGCATACTGTATAATGGATTCATACCTACCTTACCCACAGAAAATATGTCCAAATAGCTGGCGTACGATCTTTTTTTCTGGTATTGTTGGGTGTGCCGCAAGGGTCGGTTTTCGGACCGATTTTGTTTCTTTTATATGTAAATGAGATTGCAAATGACATTGATTCAAACACTTAACATCTATTTCCGTCCGATAACCTCATTTTCTTTCGAGTTATGAATGTGCAAGATCAAGTGGTCTTAAAAGGAAGCCTTCAAAACATTTTCCGTCTGGTGTATTAAATAAAACATGAAAATTATTTTGATAAATCGGCTTACACCACTGTATCTAACAAAAAAACACCACTGCCTTTTACATACTTAATAAAAAACATTCCACATCAGCATGCCAGTAAGCATAAGTATCTTGGGGCCACAATAACGAACAATTTAAAGTGGAACGATCACATTAACATCTGCGTATGTTCTCAGCGCTAATTCGGTCTGTCAAAGCGAAAGTTACAAGATGCTACACTGGAGGTCAGTATCATGGCGTACCAATCAATTACACGGCCCGCACTGGCCTACGCCAGTACAGTTTGGGATCCGCACCAGAAGGTTTGGAAACTAAGTTGAAGCGGATTTGAAGACTAGCCGCACGGTTTGTTATCCATGGTTACCGGAGAACGCAGCCTTTATCTGCGTTATTATCTCGGGCCGCGGTTTGCCGGAAATCGCAATGCGCAGAAAAATAGTTAGGCTGAAATTCTTCTATGAACTGAATAAGAAATTCAACTTGAATTCCATACTGTACTTTCAGCCGCCAGGGCGAGTGTCGCCACGAACAGGTCCCTCTCATGCAGTGATATCGTATGTGTCACGTGTTGATCTCTTGATATTTTTCTTGTATAAAATATAGTCGAGTGGAGCAACCTTGATGCAGATGTATTTATCGACACAAACACGACGGAAACCTTTGGGCGTAAGCTGTCATGTGTTTTCTGAATGTGCTGTTCGTCTATTGAGGAACTGGCGTTAGATATTTGTTACAAATTATTAGATGCGACGCTGAGAGGAGCATCTCTTGCCGGCGGCCCTGTCCTGCGTGCGTCGGCGTCCGCGTCCGCACAGCTGCGTCTCTCCTCCGCTCACCCGTTCTGCTCTCTCAACATCTGCGGCCGCGTGGCACAGCGCACTCTCACTCCGCCGGTGGGCAGCACTGCGGGCGGTGCTGGGCGCTGTGTGCGTGTGCAGTACTCTCTCTCCCGCAATCTCCTCTTCCTCGGGTGCGCTGCGCATATACGCGGAGTGCCGCGCTCTGGTCGGTCTCTCAGTCGACGGTCGTCCGCGTTTGCGCTTGCGCTTGCTCTCTTGCTGCACCTGACGATTGCTTGATACGACGCCAATGGAACCCCCTTCAGCGTCGCATCACACCAGGGTTCCCGCGAGGGGAGGTGGGCGTAATGTTTTTCCTCCCACCCCTGTAACATCCTGCAAAGGCTAAGAGTATTAAAAATAAATAAATAAACGAATAAATAAATAAATAAATAAATAAATAAATAAATAAATAAATATGTCGGAAAAAAACATCGGTGATTCAGACAAATTTGGTTGAAGCACTGGCGAGGATAGTATTGGAATTCTCATTGCAGCAGATCAAATGTGGGTACTTTTGAGAGCGGAAGTTACGCGCCACAGTAATTCGAAGCAAGTGGCCCTGAACACAATTTTAAAGGTTTAAGGGTGCTACAGACACTGTAAATCAAGCGGCGCCGTCCAACTGCATGGTATGTATTGCACAGGCACGCCAGCTGGCCGGAGCAAGATTGCTGCCAAGATGACATTGCCCGGCAGTTTTGGGAGTTGGAGACCATGGGAATAAGTAAAGAGGACAACAGTGAGATAAAAACCCAGAGTTAGAGAAATTCTAATCAACCATTACTAAGATTGATGGATGTTATGTAGTGGCTCTTCCGTGGAGGTGTGTTGAGAAGAAATCTCTCTGAAACAACCGTTGTGTGGCCATGAGGCGATTATCTTCTTTGGCGCAGAGGATGCTTAAGAAGAAAGACCTTCTCGAAAGGTATGACAAAGCCATACGCCAGTATCTCGTTGAAGGTCACGCAGAGATTGTTGCCGAGACGCGGTTTACACCAAAAGAGGGAAAGCATACTTACTGTATGCCCCACACAGAAGTGCTCAAAGAAGATCGCACGACTACAAAACTACGAGTTGTATTCGATGCATCGTCGTCCGCTCTGCGTTTCCTCTCATTAAAAGACTGCTTACACAAGGGAGTCAATTTGAACCCTGACATACTACACCTTCTACTGAAGTTCGGGACGTACTGAATTGGACTCAGTGCTGACCTACAGAAGGCATTCCTCCAAATCGGCATCCTTGAGAAAGACCATGACGCCTTCCGGTTCTTCTGGTACTCAAAACCTACTAACTGGAACCCCGTCCTATCATCTACAAGAGTGGCGCGTGAAATGTGTCCTTTTCGGAGCTATATCAAGCCCATTTCTCCTTTCACCTAAGTGAGGCTGCAGAACACGACCAGGAGGTGGTTAAACTTCTTGAAGACCTCTTTTTACGTAGGTGACTTTCTTGCCGGTGGAGATTCAGAAGACAGTGCTCTACGCATCTAAGAGCAAGTCAATCGCATCCTGCTAAATTTGGGTGAGGCACTGAAAAAGGGGTCAACGAATTCCACTTCCCTTCAAGAGCATTTTGACGACACCGAAACACCAAGCGGAAGTTAAGAACAGAAAGCCAGTATTGCCGCCTGAAAACAGGAACGTTTTTGGCATCGCTTGAGGAAAAGAGGACGCACTTCATTTTATCATGAAATAGGCGCGTGTTGTATCAAGCAAGACACCGGCGACAAAGACGACCGTACTTCAAGCAAAAGCTTGAATTTTTGACATCTCGCATTTCTTTGTGCATTTGTTGTCACAGGCAACATATTCTTTCTTAGCTCTGGGTTCCGAAAATTGCTTGGTACATGCCTCTGCTGGGTATCTCAAGTCTGAATGAAATGATTGTGTTGATTGTCTTCCAAAGCTTCAAGATGCAAAAGTCAAACGCTACTTGCTTTCAGAGGCACAAACAGGCCAAAATGTTGGGAAGTTCACAATTTGTGACGCAAGTCAGCAAGCATATGGGGCGGGAGCTCACCTCCGTTTCGTGAACAGTGCAAGAGGAATAAAAACATCGTTCTTGTTCGTGAAAACGAGAGTGGCAACTATGAAAAAACTCTCCATACCTGTAGTGGAACTCGTGGGAGCCCTCATTGCCGCAAAAATGGGTGCCTACCTGAAAAAGTGTTTGACCAAACAACAGTTATCATGGTTTCGACGGCCTCTCCGGTTACATTGGTATGGATCCGTGGCAGAAAAAAAATGGGAATCGTTCGTCACGAACAGAGTGGCGGAAATACAAGAAACGTCCTCTACAAATTGCCCAGGATCTGCTAACCCTGCGGGTGCACTAACTCGAGGTAGTCCACCTGGCCAATTGACCAGTAGCTCACTTTGGTGAGAAGGGCCAACCTGGCTTAAGCTGCCCGCAGAGATTGGCCAGATGACATTCACGTTTCAAGCCACAATTTGTCAGCGGAGACAACACATGTGGAACTGACAGGTAGCAACGAAAATGAACATGCACACGTTTTACCTGTCGAGATGTTCAGCAGTCTGCATAAGCTTGTCAGAGTGGTTGCATTGACCAGAAGATTTTGTGCAAGAAGTTTCGAGCGCCCTACAGGACCACTTTCTACAGTCAAAATAAGGACGATGGAACAATATTTATAAGCAGAACAACCGATACACTACCAAGGGATGAAGGATATTAAATTACGGCGAGATCCGAAAATCTGACATAGCGATGCTTCGGCCGTTTATAGATGACAACGGACAGGTGCGAGCTCGAAGTAGATCCTCAAACTTCTCCGTAAGTGAAGACACAAAGAACCCTATTATTTTACTGTCAAGGTGTCACTTCACAGAGCTACTGATCGACTCTTATCACCAAAGACTACTACACAGCAGAGTTAGAGACGTATTAGTAGAATTACGGGAAAGATTTTGCATTCCAAAGTCTCTCCAGGGAGTCAAAAGAGTCCTGTATTCATTCAGTACATGTGCAAAATGCCAGGCAAAGTCTGCCTCAGCTCCAATGGCACTTGTTCCAGCAGCTAGACTTCGGAAGTCCAATCTATGTGTTATAATCGGAGTTGACTTTGCTGGGTCCTTACCGGTTAGAGGAGAAAATCGAGAAGTTTGTCATCCTTATTATATGTACTGTTTTGAAGATTACAGACTTCGAAATAGTTTCAAGTATGACCACAGTCATTTATGCGTGCTTTCCAGAGGTTTATAGCTCGAAGAGGTGGGCCTAGCGTAGTTTATTCAGATACCAGCAAAAAGCTACGTTCCGTATAGGCCTCTGCTCTTCTCCCGAAATGCGCAACCTAGCTGCCGAACGTGGTACCGCGTAGAAGTTTATCGTGGAAGCTGCACCTTGGTCAGGGGGTGGATTTTGGGAAAGACTGGTCGGTTCTGTAAAAGTAGCCGCACAATCCACGTTGGGCAGGGCATCCGTGACAGTAGAGCAGCTGGGCACACTCATGTGCGAAATTAAAGCCGTCGACCATTACTCTCGTCTCCTCACTTTTGTGGAATACTCCATCAACCAGCCGAAACTCATCACACCTGCTCGCTTTATCATCGATAGACATTGCCACCATTGAGAACTGTAGGTGAACAACTGCCAGAGCGAAAACCTGTAGGAATTGCGACAAAATGGTGTCAACAACTGCTGAACGCTTTCTGGTCACGATGGACAGAGAACTACGTTCAACTGTCAATGTTCCATCTTGTCCACTCAAAGACGGCTATAAAAGTTGGTGTCGCCGTGCTCATTGAAGGAAAAGGTCCACATGGAATTTGGACGACAGGAATCATAGCGCAAACGCACCCCGTTGTGACGGCATAGCTCGAGCCTGCAAGGCCCCAATCTCGAATTGGCAGTTTCTGACGCGTTTCGTTGAAAAGTTGTACCCTTCCGAGATCACCAAGAGCCTCAGGGTGCGATGGTATAGATGTAGAGGTAGCTAAAGTGCACGAGGCGCAGTAGCACTCAAACAAAGAAGGGAGTAGGGCGTTTATTTGTAGTTTTGCTACGCCATAGGCGTATTGGCTCTTCCTGCTCCCTTCTTCAACATACCTGTAGCGCGAAATTTGAGAGCTCAATTGCTCTAACTTTTTCGTTGTGGGTGGGGGATGCTCTATGGCGAGGAGGCAGGTGAGTGAAATATGAAAGGTTACATGAACGAAGCAAAGTGGTATTTTCTCTTCATGGTCCCTTGAAAGACAGGGCGATGTCTTCGCGTTCTCTTCGCAGGCACGGTGCGAGTACTTTCCCAGCAACAAGACAAACCAGTTTACCTTGAAGCGCAGTGGAGCCTCCGCAGCCGACAAGTACGTTTCAAGTTTTCTACTTTTAGGTCGAGCTGTTTATGGCTGAGGTTTTGTTGAATTTCTGTATCCTGAAGGCCAACGAAAATGGGACGGTGAAGCTTTATTGTGAATGCTCAGCAGACAGCGTCTCTACTTCTTGTTTATCAAAAATTTCGCGAAGAAGAATGACAACTGGCCGATAAGGCAACGCTATGGTTTTGTATTGATTAATTTAGTTGTAGTTCGTTCACAGTGAAATTGTAAATGTCACAGAATTCTTCTGGGCTAACAAGACATGGGCTTCTTCTGTACGAGAGGAAAACGAACAGCCCCGTGTTGTCTGTAGAGACAGAAGTCAACCTATTCCAAGTTTTATTAAGCGAGCACTGTTCCAAGTTTTACTGAGCATTCACTGAATCAGTACTCTCAGCAACAAAAAGGGAACAGCGCGAAACGGATGATGCACAAGACGGAGAGAAAGGACAACCACAAGCACTGCCTTCTGCTCCGTCATTCTGCATCGCCCGTTTCGCGCTGTACCCGTCTTTGCTAGGCATGAACCAACTTGCCAAGCGTCACTCATAGCACATGTTTACGAAATATTGACAAAAATAACTAGGTGTACATCCTTAACTATGTGTGCGACGTGTACTCTCTAGAGCTTTGCCAGTCACCCATGCGCAGAATGAGCCATGCTTCCCCCCACCCCGTGATCGCTCCCGATATAACCCTTGCCCTATACTTCTGCCTGAACTAATTCAACAAAGCGCTATTACAAATCTTTACCCCTCTGGGTTACTTTTTCACCACAGTGTCAGTCCGGCGTTTCGTTCCTTCCATTCAGTCAAGTTCCTTGTTTGTCAAGTAAGGCTAAGTGTACGTCACAGGCATATGTTAGACACACATTAATATATTTGTTAGCAGGTTTAGAAGCTTCACAGTGAAAGCTAAGCGTGATTCACGTTGGCACTACTAATAACACTTCCCCCACATTTGCGTAGAAAGCTAATTTGAGCTGCGTCCGCCCTTTTGAAAAAAAGGCCTGTAGACTTGCAAGGGAAACCGAAGTAGGTCTGTGAAGGGAATGGAACACGCTTGGCTCATCACTCCATACAAGTTCATTTCTGTAAAATTACACACCCCGTTTTCTTACTATCTCTCTGGAATCTTTACTGAAAACAAGACGGACTTAGCAAGGCCCGTAAAGCTAGTTGTGGCTTATCAGTATTCGTTTCCCCTGCACGCGACATGATATTAATTCCCCCCCCCCCCCGTCTGCCTTGGTGTACGCGCCCAGTGAAACGAATAAAATTATTCACGGCCTAGAGCAAGAAAAGCTTCGGAGACACCCTGACGTCAGCTTTTGTGAAGCCTGAGGCGCCATTTTTGGAGTTTTCCCTTATTTAGTTGCATTTTATACGCATCCCACCGTTCCTCCGCTTTCGAGTTCATCTAAGAAGAGCATTTATCAATGAAAAAATCACGGGGCTTGGTAAAAAGAAAGTGACTCTACCGGAGCTTTGAATTACGGGGGCATTCGTTTAAAAACCCACAATCCTATCCCTACGCTACCGAGGCAGGGCGGTGGTGCTCTCCGAGTAGATGCATAAAAAGACAGGAGGAGCGGTCCGAGAGAAGCCGCAGAGGGCGCTGGGTGCCCACAGGAAATGTCGGGCTTGTACCCAGCCGGGAACCGACCCTCGCCTCCTGGTGGTTGCCTCTTCGTGATGGATACAGTGTGCCTGCTTTTGCAGCAGTAGACGCTCCGCGGTCCAGCAGCTAGAGGCTTTTTATGCGACGGCTTGTATACCTAATACGTGAACTGTCAATATCTGTTTAAATTTACGCAAAGCCAACGTGGACGCAGCCTACACCCCAGACATCAATCGTAACGTCACTTGGCCAGTATTGTCTGTTTTGTGACACGGACAGCATTCTAAATTTGTCACCTTATGTGGAGGTGCTGCAGCTTCTGAAAACGGACGTGGTGCCCTACTACATTAACTTGAAACGCCATCTTAGGGCAAGGCCACAACAACCTGTTCAAATCGCACCCTTCCACCCTTAATTGTGTGAGTAGACTGTTCTAGGAAACGTAATGTGTGCTCCGACTGCGTGTGTCCAGACACAGATCTAAGAGCAGAGCTGAAACTGACATTAGCGTTCTACAGCAGTTCGGGCGTTATTGACCTAATTTTCTTTCTTTTTTATAGCTAAAGCTCTTTGTGGGGGCATTGACGTCTAGTCAAAAAACAAGCAGTTACCCGTAGAGCGGTCGGTCGGCCGAAAAGCCGTGATAAAATCTCTGGACAGATGCGCGTACGAAAACACGGCTTGCATTCTGTGAAAACCGTTTCTCGAAAATCTCGAAAAATGAACGGCTCTAGATCAGGCAATACACACTTCGATTGTGAAGGAGCGCAGTAGTATACCTTTACCTCATGAACCACACACTATCGGTATACCCAGTTAGCTCGTATATGCATTTGCCGAGTGCGCGAAAAATCGTTCTTCGGTTGCGATTCGAGTCTTTGGAGGTGGGACGATTGATGGGACGCACATTTAGCGAATGGTTCGGCGCACTTTTGACGTAGTTTTTATGCCATGAAGCTGCCGCGCTTCTCTCAACTTTCGTTAGGACGGGGTGGTAAAGTTTTTTCCACTGACTCAATGCCCTACCACGAGGACCTGGGGTCACCTTTTCAATAAAGCCATATATTCATTCTTGTCTCGCACAGGGTGAACATACCGTTTGCTCTGAGCCACCCCCTTTTCGCGGACCGCTTTGGATGCCACGCCTTGCGCCCAATGGCCAGACCTCTGAAGTGCCCAATGCCTCTAAAGCAGCTGAAGAGGACCGCGGAGAAGCCCCACCCTGTCAATGTCTGAGACGCCCAGCGTGCGACTTGCAATAAAAGCTCTGCACTTCAATGGTGTTTCTGTTACTACGAAGCTGCTTTGCGCCCCAACATTGAAGACGCGGGACGTCGTGGATTCCGGATGCCTTGTTGGGTCAGCGTATCTTTCGTAAGGTTTACGCTGAGTAATCTTTACTAAGATGGAGTGAAAATCATGCACCTCTCCGTCCAGCGATGACGATATTTGACTGCGAAGCCTTCTTGAGATGTTTCCTTGGCTGTCGTCAGAGTTTAAACTTCGCCTCGTTGAACTTCTACTTTGACTCGCCCGAAGTGTGCAATTTTGATCGCAGCGGCTTTGACTTTGACACTTCGCAATTGATTTCGCACGACGAAAGCTTTGCGTTCAACCGCTCTCATCCCTAGACGGAGGGGTGCATTATTTATTTTTTGTCCTATTGCATCTCTATGCAGCCCTCTCTAAAACCAAGCTGTTTCTAGTATGTCGGAATGGCGCTATCGGATAGACGTCGGCTTCATAACGCCAGGGACCCAGGTTCAATCACGACCACGGGAAGCGTTTTTTTCACCTCTGCCGCGACTATCAACATTGTCAGGAAAGGTTAGCTTTCCCGCTGTACGTTTTCGACGTGATATATGCCGTCAGTTTGACATCGAGAGCTTGGCTTTAAAAAAGACCTACTTTTCAGAATTTTTCAAATTTTTGGTCAATCTTACTGCGGCACGTGAACCGGCAATGCATTCGATACCTTCACATTTAACCCTCGTGATTGGCTTCTCCTACCGTTCGGAATTTGTAGCGTCATTCGTTTTGTAGTTCATCGTTTAGAGTAAAATCAGTTCTCAGTGCGCGTATTTGTTACAAACACTTTCAAAAGATGTTACACTAACTAGCCCGACAACAGGCAGTTTTCAGGGTCAGTGCAGTTTAAATTAAAAGGACCAGGAAGAAAAAAATGGCAATTAATAAATAATTGAGATATAAACAGATGAAGCTGGGGCGACTCCCCAACTGATGATTCCTTAATGACGTCAGATAATCTGGCATAAACGACTGCACGAAAACTCTGCAGTTAATAGCCTCACAACTGTTCTTCATTCTGGTGCGTAGTACGTCACTCCTGCTCATAATACATGATTGCAGCTCCAAATTAAATTGTACTTTAAAATTACACACCCCGTTTTCTACTCTCTTTTTGGAAACTTCACTGAAAACAAGTTGGATTTGTCATTCCCCGGGGAAGCTAGTTGTGGCTTAGCAGTGATCGACGCGTGGGAGGTCCCCCAGCCCACGTAGGGGAAACTAAGACCAGCCACGTCTGGAGGTTCTGTGGGTAAAGCTGGACGATGGCGGAAAAATGAGAACCCTCCAACGACGGAAGGTCTTTCGAGGCTGCTATTGACCTTGGTGATTTAGTAAAGGCTAGTTTGTCTTTATCGCCCCTTTAAAGTTCCACAGATACGTGTGCTGTGCTAAGTACTCACGTGCTAATCAGTACGTGCTCACCTGCACGTGGAACCATACGTGAGTATACAGACCTAAGGTATTGCGTATTGCGCGCCTGCGAACACATTTACCCCATAACTGCCCCTTTTGGTACACGTAGTGTTTAGTAATGCAGCCAAATTGTTTGTCACCTTTACAACAATGTGATTGGTTCAGTGGTTTGTAGTGGAAAACTGGCACATACAGCCTGTAACGTCACTGTTTACTGACCGCAATGTAGGTATGGCTTTTGAGGAAGCAAGGCGCAAAGCGAAGAGAGACCTCTCTTGTGGAGCTATATTGTCACGAAGGAAAAGATGACGAGATAAGATAAATGCCCGCGGAGCAAACGTTGCGGCATTCGATTCACCGACACTCGCCTGCACTCATCACTTTGTTGACTGCTGCTTCACCACCTCCTCCACTAAACTTGATTTTCCATCGAGGCAACATCTGGTAAGGGTGCCGGGTAAGCTTGTTTATGCTCCCGTCACTTTCTGGAAGCCGACACGCCAGCCCACGCCGAGCCAGCCGCCGACTGCAAGGTTTACCGGCCGAGTTTGGTCTCTTACCAGAACGAACAAGAGAAAGACAACTGCGACCGACATGGTGCAACAAGCGACTTGCATAATCCTGCAGCAGCCCCGGGAGCCACAATCGTTCCGCGGATCCCGCGAAGACGACCCTGAGGACTGGTTGGAGAAACTGATGAGGGTGTCCCGATCTTTACCAGGTGGGATGACGAAGAAACTTTCCGGCATGTTTTTTTTTTATTGAGAAGACACAGCCCGAACGTAGTTCGAGAGCCATGAATGCTCCCTTACAGACTGGTCTTGAACGAGCCATTTTTTTGTGGATGAATATATTTCACTGCGCGGACTCGAAATGACAGCAGAAAAGAAGTTACCCTTAATGCGCGATGTGGAGGAATGCTTGCTATTGTCCGTAATCCGCCCAAACCCGTCGCCGAAGTCGTGACCGAAGACACAACCATTGAGAAGGCCCTCGAAATGCCTACTAACAGTACGTTCGCAACTTTGTTGGCGTGGCCAACGTGAACTACGTCAAAAACATTTGGATTCCGGCAGAGAGCCTATGGGATGCTATCCACGGAGTAGTGAGGTAGTGTCAGGTTTTTGAACAATGATAAATATAAGAAACTCAGTGAACGACGCTTTGTTTGAATAATACCCGAAACCCACAAAAAATACAACGGATAGCGACAGCCCATTAACAATGGGTAAACGCGTGAAGAAGTAGAGACAATGGTAGTAAGAGTTCGAATAAACGGAAAAAAGTGTAAGTCAAGGAGTGAAAGAAAAGGACACACAGTGCGTTGTTTTAGCTTGAGGGCGTCGGCACGTCCGGTGCTTGCTTCACATGTCTGGTAGCTTGGAGGTCACGTCCCGTAGCCCGTGGAAGAGCAGCGCGCTCGAGCTCCCGTCAGTGGTGTGGGCAACGCAGCTCTCTTCAAGTGACGCTGTGTTTTAAGTGCGAATGCACTTTATAAGCGACCCCAAACCTTCCACCGCTTGCGGCGGCGGCGGCGGCGGCGTCCGCAGTCCTCTCCCTAGCAACGGCGTGGAGCGGAGAGGAGCGTCGGTAGCAACGGCGCAGTGACGTCACTCACCACGTGACGACACGCCCCTCACCACTCCTCGCGGCGCGACGGCGTGCGCGCGCGCGTCCCTCTCCCTTCCCCGCGCCGTGACGTCACACACTCCACCCCTCTCCCCGGCAGCTGCCGTGCGCCGCTGCGTGTCACTTTCCCTCCCCGCGCCGTGACGTCACGCACCCGCACCTCCTCTCCCCTCGCTCGGCTGCAGCTGCCGTGCGCCGCTGCGCGCGTCCCTCTCCCCTTTCGCTCGCCTCCTCTCTCAGCCACCTGGCTCGGTGCGCTCGGCGCGGCGTGCCCCCCTATATATGCAGCGATAAACTGCCAGACCTCCGTGGGTCGGCTCGCGCGCGCTCTCTCGCTAGTCTCCTGGCTCGCTCTGCTCCAGTTTATACCGTTCGCTGGCTGGGCGCCTCTCAAGGCGATGTCAGAATTACTACGCCGTGTACTCTCGGCGCAAGAAATGCATTCGCACTTCCTCACGATTCCCTTCGGGGAGGTGGGGGCAATTTTTTTCCGATGCCCGGCGAGACGACGTCCCTGTGGAGTGTATGTCTTGGAGGTATGCTCGGCACAGATTCCGTCACCCGACGTGCCCCTCATCCCGGTCACGCCCCACACTCCTCGTCTCGCTCTCACTGTTCTTTTTCGGATCGCGTCTGCCGCCAGCCGCTGTCGCTGGCAGCTTTCGATTGGCTGGTGGCTAGCGCGAGCTCGTGCCGTGGTCATGAGTGCTCGGCGCCGTAGCTGGTGTCAAGCATTTTAAGTGCGAATGCACTTCTTAAGCGACCCTGAACCTGCGTCCACCGGCGATGTCCGCATAGCATACCCACGTGGGGGATTGGCCAGGAATCTCCTCGTCTTCCTTGGCAACGGGGGGAGATTGGCGCGCGCTGCCTGGCCGCTGACATGGCACATACCCACGGGGGGGATTGGCCAGGAATCGGGCGTGTACCCACGTGGGAATTGGCCAGGAATCGGGCGTGAGAAGGGCTAATGAACCCGCTTAAAGGAGTACTGACACGAAATTTCAAAGCTGAGATCCGCTCTAGCAATGAAGTACGACAACACAAATAGGTGTCTGTGCATAAATGCATCTTTCTTTGTAGTTGTGTGTGTGTGTGTGATCTCTCTTTCGCGAACATTACCGAACCGCGCAAATTCAACTCGTGCATGCGCACTTTCACATTCTTCCTCTCGAGGAAATGCGGGGAATTTTTGGCGGAGGATCTCACGCGTGTCTTCTGCTTCGTAGTTTCTTTTCGTCGTCCTCTTTAAACGGCGTTTGTTTTAAATGCGAATGCATTTCTTAGTCGGGGGTTGTCGTGCTCCGTCGGCGTGTGCCTGCATTCCTCCAGCGCGAGCGCACGTGAGCGCGCGCCTCGTAGTTCTGCCTTCGTCGTCGTCGTAAATGTGAATGCATTTCTTAGTCGGGGGTTGTCGTGCTCCGTCGGCGTGCGCCCGCAGGTGTTACCTCTCCGCGCTTCTCCTCTCCCTAGCAACAGCTGTGGCGCGCCTAGCAACCGGCGCAGGTGGTAGCTCGGGCGGGAGTAGCGGAGGGCAATGGGAGAGGAGGAGCGCGCTCGGGCGTGTGAGGGCGCTCGCATCGCGGAGCTCGGGCGGAGTAGCGGAGAGTGAGTGGAGAGGAGGAGCGCGCTCGGGCGTGTGAGGGCGCTCGCATCACGGAGCTCGGCGGGAGAGAGAGCTCGCGTGCGGGGCAGGCGTGTTGCGTGGGTCTCTCTCTCCTCTCCGCGTACCCTCTCTCCGCTCGCTGCGCTCGGAAAATGTATATAAAGGCAGTGGAGCGCACGCCTCTCTCCGTTACTGCTTGCCGCAGCGCACTCATCGGTGCACCCAATGCATTCCCATTTCCGCACGTTCCCCTTCGGGGAGGTGGGGGGAGTTTTTTTTTGTACTTGCGAATTGTTCGCATGACAAAGGCACTGTGGACATTTCTGAAACGCCGCCGCCGAAACTCGCTTCCCTTACCGACATGATTTGGGAAGACGTGCTACAAGCGCTGGGAACTTCAACGACGCCAGAAGCACCCTGCGAGCCGCAAGCCATGTCGTACCCGGCTGCTGTCCGTGAGCCTCGCCCACCTGTAGCCTATCGTCACGAGGCTCCGTACCATCGTCCTCTGTCGCCGGCCGTAGCATTTGTGGTGCAATCCCCCACCCCAAGGAAGACCGACGTGTGGCGAACGCCCGATAATCGTCCGCTGTGCTACCACTGCGGAGAGGCCGACCAGATCTACCGTCGCTGCCCCTACAAGAGGCTTAGCCTGCGAGTGTTCTCCGTCGATGCACCACGTCCCCGACCCAGCCAGCGCCCTCCTGAGATCGACAAATACCTGTCAAACAACAACAATGATCCAGCGCGCTTCAACCGGTCGCTATCACCGTACCCAGTCCGGTCTTTAAGCCGTCGAACTAACGCAGACTTCACGCGGCGGACGTCCCCCAGCCCACGGGGGGGGGGGACTAAAACCAGCAACTCCTGGAGGTTCTCGGTGTAAAGCTGTACTACGGCGGAAAAATGAAAGCTCTCCAACGATGCAACTACTCCTCGAAGAACATGATTCACGACATGCCCTCTGCCCGACAACCCAATCTAACCCGGATGCGACTCCCGAACACGACAAGTACGACGACAACGATAACGATTACGCATAGTGCCCAAACTTCAAGACGTAGAAGTCGAGATACGAGGCCCAGACGCACTGGGAACTCCAGGAGGAAGGCGTCCGACGTCCAGTTGTCCATCGACAGCTTTCATGTAGTCGCCCTCATACTCACGGAAGCCGTCTACTCAGTAATGATCAGATCATTCGTATCTAAGATGAAGAAAGTTTCGAGCAGAAGAGACGGTCCGCACATACCCACAGCAGAAGGCTATCTCGTAACGTCAAGTGGAACGTGCACATCGCTCGTCACCATAAACAGAACCACTTTCCCTGCTACGTTCGTCATTTTGCCTAACTACTCATATGACGTAATTCTTGATGGACACTGTTCCAATAATCTATCTGCAGATCAAGTCGATAACTCTTACCGCGATCACTCCATGATGCTGGAACCGATGATGATGATGATGTTTAGATTTTTATGGCACAAGGCAGACTGAGGGCAAAGAGCGCCAAAGAATGGTTAGGTCATTTAAGTGACATGAATGTAAAAGTAAATCATTTCAGTAAAAATAAATGAAGTAAAACACAGGCGAATGGAGATGACTGGTGTAAAGGGCCAGGTTGTCGTTATGCTTGGTAAGAGATGAAATGTAAAAACTTCACATCAGTGAGAAACTTAACAACACGCTTAACGGAAAACATGGGCTCGTCTCGTAAAGTATGATGGGTAACGGAATATGTTGTCTGTACAGTTGAGGAAAGCGTATGCATCATGTTGTGTCAAGTGTCTTGCATTGAATAAATATCTGGATTACGGATAGGGCGTCTCCACACCCGCTGCAAATAGATCTTGGTGATCCAGTGAACAGGTGGGAGTGTGTTACTTGTGTGTGGCCTAGCCGTAACCTTGTTAAGGTCACTTCGGTGTGTCTGGTTTGTGAGTCAGTTGTGTATCGACCCAGCGTGGTCTCATTACATGTAGTTTGTTGTCTGCCTGTTCACTCCAGCGCGTTTGCCATGTTTTATGTAGGTGTGGTCTGATGAGTGGCTCGAGGTCAGTGTAGGGTACTGTTGCTATGTCTAGAGTGTTTCCGAGTACAGCAGCAGCGGCCCTTTCATCAGCCAACTCATTGCCAGCGATCCCAGCGTTGCCTGAAACCCAGCAGGCGGTCACATTCAGATCTGACGCGTACGCTGACATCAAAGATTTAAAAACCAGATTGCAACATAATTTTCGCAAGACCTTTGGTATGATAATGTGCGCGGGAGGGTAAGTGAAACTCTGAAAATAAGGGAGTTAGCGATATTGGGTTCGATAATGTGATTAAAAAACAGAACTATACCAAATGCTTCCGCCGTAAAAATGCTGTAGTAGAGATTAATGCTTTTACAGGCAGAAGTTGGAACCATGTGCAGCACAACAAACCGCAGTGGACGTTTTTGACGCATCACTAAAAGATTCTGCCACCCCATATTTCTCCTGAAGATGCTTAAAATGCTGCCAAATGGCAGTTGTGGGCACCTTGTTTTTCTTCATTTGATTAAAAGACAGAAGTTTTGAAGGTGTCTAAAAACGAGATAGAATGTTCACAAGCCTCCTCGCTCGCCTTGAGAGAGAAAGGCACAGAAATAGATGGACGATTTAAAAACAGTTGAGATATAGATGTATCGTTCACTGTACATTTCATGCCATGGTTACACATTGATTCAGTTTGAAAAGCGTAGAATAAATCGACATTATTTGGCTGGTACCCTAAGCACCAGAAGTCGCACTCGACGTACGGGCTTTGCACGGGACTGCTACAGAAAGCACCAGACGCAAGCCGAACGCCAAAGTGCTGCACTGGGTCGAGAATTTATAAACCTGTTTCCCTTGTTTCATTTACTGAACCATATACAACACTCCCGTAGTCCAACCGCGAGCCTACCAGAATGGTAAACACCCACAGCAGAAGTTGTTTGTCAGCACCATACGAGTGATCCTACAAGACCTTCGAACATTCATTGTTTTAAGACATTTCTCTTTTAGTTGTTTCATATGGGGTATAAAGAAAGTTTTTATTAAGAATTATATAGGAACTTGTGTTCTTTTTTGACCGGAAAAGGGACACCTTCAGTTTGTTGTCTGGATTTGGCCTGATGCCACGCCTTTTGGAAAGCACAACACAAGTGCTCCTATGTGGGTTCAGCTTACAAACGTTCTGATTAGCCCAGACAGCTGGTTTATTGACACCAAGCTGGACTTGGCGTTCGCAGATTGACATATTGCACGTTTTAAAAAAGATTTGCACATCATGTACATACATTGTACAAAAAGGTTTGTGGCAACACCTTTCGAAGGGTTGCCACACCTTGTGGCAACACCTTTCATCTTGACTATGGACAATATGCAGCTCAAAACGCTAACGGGAGGCACGCTATATTCCTGCAAGAAAACATTTGAAAGGGCAGATCCAACTCTTACACGTAAGGTTCGTTCTGCCAGGTAGCTATAGTGTTAAACATATTTCCCGAAACAACCAATGCTTTTAGGTCGCTAATATTCCAGTATCGCGAAGGGGTGTGGTAGGATTTCTCTAGGTCAAAACAGACCGTAGCATAAAACTGTTTGTGTACAAAGGCATCCTTGATATACGACTCAAGGGCTACAAGTTGGTCGTTTGTGGATCACCTCACCCTGAATCTGGCCTGGCAGCTGTCGAGAAGACCATTGTACTCTAAGAAGTACACGAGTCTCCTGTTGATCATCTTCTCGAGAAGCTTGCACAGTCAGCTTGTGAGGGCGATCGGTCGATAATTGGTGAGAGAAGGGTCCTTGCTCTCCTTCAGAAACGCCACTACAATACGCTCTCTCCAAGATTTTGGAATGTGCCCCGAAAGCCATACATTGTATAGGTGTAGGAGTGTTTCAAGGGTATCTGGGTGTAGGTATTGTATCATATTGTATGTAATCTTATGTGCGCTTGGAGCTGAAGGTGTACTTGTGCTCAAGGCAGCCCTCAACTCATACAGTTTAAATTCCGAATTGTTACCTAATTTTGACCTAGCATTGTGATGTGGGTACTTCTTTTCACAAGCATTTTTATGTTTCACGAAAGTGTTTGTGTAGTGTGCAGAGATGGAAACATGTTGGATGTGTTGTGCAAGTGTGTTAGCCTGGTCTCCAAATGTTTCTCCTGTTGTATTGACCAGGGGCAGGCTATGTGTATGTTGTTGTTTAAGGTAACGTATTCTTTTCCATACCTTGTGAGTGTCTGTGTAGGACTCTATGGATGCAAGGTAAGCTCGCCAATTATCCCTTTTCGCCTCACGACGCACATGCTTTCCAAATACTTTTGCCCGTGTAAACGAGATGAGGTTATCCGAGGTTGGGTACCGGCGAATGACACCCCACGCCTTACTCTGGGCCTCTCGTGCCCGCCTAGAGGCCTCGTATAACCAGGACCTTCCTGGGTTGCGGGACGCACTGTAGGCCTAGAGAATGGACTTTTGGGAAGCGTCGAGGATGTGCGCTGTGAAGAGTTGGGCGGCTGCCTCCACGTGTAGGTGTTTTATGGATGTGTGATTTAGTTTAGATGTTTCTGTGAATGTAGTCCAGTTTACTTTTGATTCATGAAAACTCTTATGGGAAGGTGGGCTGAATAGGCTTTTACCTATATATTGCCATGCTGGGGAACGACGTCATTAGGGAAGAGGTTCAGCAAGCCCTGGGAACATCAACAATGACAGAAGCACCCCGCCAGCCGCAAGTCGTGACCTACGCAGCTGCTGCCCGTCGACTTCGCCCACCTGCACCCTATTGTCACGGTAGTCCATACTGTCGTCCCCTGTCCGACCATCTGTGATGCAAATCCCCGACCCGAAGAAGACGGACGTGTGGCGAACGCCAGATAATCGTCCGCTGTGCTACGACTGCGGAGTGGTCAACCACATCTACCGTCGCTGCCCCTACAAGAGGCTCGGTTTGCGAGGGTTCTCCGTCGACACACCCCGCCCCCGACCCGGCTAGCACCTATCGGAGATCAAAGAATACCTGTCCAGCATCAGCCATGGACCAGGCCGTTCCAACCGATCGCCGTCGCCCTACCCGTACCAGTCGCCCAACCGCCGTAGCAATGTTGATTTCGCACGTGGAAGGTCCCCCAGCCCACGCGAGGGAAACTAAAAGCAGCAACTTCTGGAGGTAAAGTTGCACTACCGCGGAAAAATGAAAACCCTCCAACGACGCAACGACTCCCGGAAGACGATGATTCCCGACTTGCCCTCAGCCCGACGACCCGCTCTAACCCGGACGTGGCTCCTGAACACGACAACCACACGGCGCGACGCGTACCCGACATGACCGAACCTGCCGCTGAGACGACGACGACGACGCATTGTGCCCGATTGTCAACACGCACCAGCCGAGATGTGACGCCCCGACGCACCCGGAACTACGTGAAAGCAGCTTCCGACGTCCAGTTGTCCATCGACGCCTTTGACGTAGTCGCCCTTATCGACACGGGAGCAGAATACTCGGTGATGAGCGGGTCATTCGCGTCTAAGCTGAAGATAGTTACGACAAGATGGGACTGTCCGTATATACGCACAGCAGGAAGCCATCTCATAACGCCAAGTGGAACGTGCACATCACGCGTCACCATAGACGGCATCACGCACCCTGTGCGTGCATTTTACCTAAGTGCTCTCGAGACGTAATTCTTGGAATGAACTTTTTGACGGACAACGGCGCAATATTTGATCTGCAGACCAAGTCGATAGCTTTTTCCTCTGATCACTCCACGACGCCGCCACCGAACCCCCACCACCATGCTGCCATAAGGATCGCCGATGATCATGTCATTCTGCAACCCCGCGCAAGCTTGATGATCGCAGTCTACTCTGGGTATGGTGCTCCCGACGCTATCGTAGAAAGTGATCAAACGTTTCTTCTTAACCGTGGTGTCTCTGTCGCAAGAGGCATTGCGCGCTTTACGCAATGCATATGCCACGTTTTGGTCACCAATTTCACCGACGAGTACCAGCATCTAAACAAGGGCGCTCCAATTGCGTTCCTCGAAGAAACACAAGAAGCAAGTCCAGCAATCGCGGCCGTACATTTGAGCGCGCACGCGCAATTGCTTCCAAGCTACCGCATCCTTTCGACGTGAACTATGCGCTCCCGCAAGAAAAACGGGAGCAATATTTCGATCTGCTGCGTCGCTACGGCGAGTGTTTTTCGTCGAACACAAAATTACGTCAGACACCCCTAAAGAAGCACCGAATGATAACCGAAGATGGAACCCGACCTACCCGACAGTCACCGTACCGCGTCTCTTCACATGAGCGGGAAGCCATCCGGACTCGAGCGGCAAGCTATCCGGGAAGTCGAGGGCATGCTCAGCGACGACATTATACAGCCATCGAAAAGCACCTGGGCTGCGCCGGTCGTACTCGTGAAGAAGAAAAGACGGTACAGTGAGGTTCTGCGTTGACTACAAGTGACTGAACAAAATCCCCGAAAAGGATGTGTACCGCTTGCCACGAATCGACGACGCGCTCGACCACCTCTGACATGCGAAGTACTTATCGTCGATGGATCTGAAAACTGGCTGCTGGGAAATTGAACTGGACGAGAGAGACCGAGAGAAGACTCATCAGAGGCGTCATCGAATTGCTCTTTTCGTTCATAAGGTGACTCTTTTCCAAAGCCTATTCATTGACGTTTACAATGCCATCCTGCAGTTTCAGGGGTATTGTAACAGTTTCATCGGTAGATTACTTTTCCGATCCCCGGAACGATCTCTCCACTCTAAATATGGACAACAGGATAAGATCTTCGAACTCGGGACAGCCTACACGAGTTCAAGGTGATGCCTTTTTTGGCTGTGCACGGCGCCAGCAACGTTTTAAAGAGTCATTAACCCTGTGCTAGCTGACCTGAAGTGGCACGCTTGCCTCGTATACCTCGACGACGTTGTCGTATTCTCCTAGACTGTCGACGAACACCTTGCAAGGTTGGAGTCTGTACTGGAAGCCATCCGTACATCGGGGTTAACGCTGGAGCCTGAAAAGTGCCTTTTTCGCGTAAAAGGATCTCTTGTCCTTGGGCCATGTCGTCAACGCCGCGGGAGTCGTACCTGACCCTGCAAAAACTTCAGCCATTGCGAACTTCCCAAGGGTGTAAGACCAGAAGAACGTGAGAAGATTTCTCAGACTGTGGGTATACTACCGGCGCTTCGTCGCAAACTTCGCACGCATTGCAGAGCCACTCACGCGCTTGAGGAAATATAGCACCTCTTTCAGCTTGGAAAACTACCAATCAAAAGCATTCTGCGAGGTGCAAAAACAACTGCAAAGCACGCCCGTGCTCGCTCATTTCGACGGAAACGCCGAATCATAAATGCACACGGACGCCAGTAATATAGGCTTGGGTGCCGTTCTCTTCCAAAAGCAAAGCGGTTGCGAAAAGGTAATCGCCTGTGCTAGCCGTGGTCTGTCGAAGGAGGAAAAAACTACTCTGCCCCTTTTCTGCCCACGGCAATATGGCCGCCGACCGGTTCGCTTCCCCGCGTTGCCCGCTATGGGCGGCCTCCACTCAAGAAGTTTTATACTACCTACTTGATCGTAAGTGGTGCGTCTGGCGCTACGGTCGTCTTTGATAACCACGTAGCGATTCCCGAGGAAGCATATTGCTGAATGCGCATCGGACAGCCTGCCGTGTGTTGAAGGAATTACTGCACCGGTTGAGTCCTTTCGTCCGGATGTCCATCGCACACCTTTCCTTTCTCGTTTTTTCAATCACACCCCAGTTGGTCAGGTGCTTTAGGGTAAGGCATGTACGCATAGCGGGGACCCTGCGTCTCGCCGTTTTTGTTGTCTTTGTTCGAACGTCAGCGTCTTCATATTTCCACATTTTTCCTGAGCCAGTAAAATTCTTTTCAAACCTTCGCTGCAGCAAAGGCGCCATCTCTCCGTCGTCTCCATGGGTGAACCAGAATTTTTGTGGTTTTGATAACTCTGCTGAGCTTCATTATTCAGTGGTTTTTGTGGGCTTCATTACCTCGTTTCTTGCGCATTGATCTTGTTTTCTTCTCAGTAAAACCTTGCAAACAAGTTAGCTCTGCAGGTTCTTGAACGGCGTTATCGTTAGTAAGATTATTCGCCATTCTTGTGACCTGTAATCGAAAACTTTCGTCGTTGCGGTTCGAGTCATCTGAGCGAGCAACAGGAACGGGTGCCTGCACTTTGTTATTCCTTGAACCTAGTCCCTTGCTTGAAGGAAACAACTTGTTTCCTGACTTCTGGCTGATGATGAAGTTCTTTCAGAGGCGTCATCGAATTGCTCTTTTCGTTCATAAGGTGACTCTTTTCTAAAGCCTATTCATTGACGTTTACAATGCCACCCTGCAGTTTCAGGGGTATTGTAACAGTTTCATCCGTAGATTACTTTTCCGATCCCCGGAACGATCTCTCCACTCTAAATATGGTCAACAGGATAAGATCTTCGAATTCATAGGCGGCTTCAAATTCTTTAAATCATCGAAGTCGAGAAGTACATAAATCTCGCTGTCCAGCTTTTTTAAGATCCTATGTTTTGTCATCGGGCTTTTCTTGAACAAAAGAAGCTCACCGATTGATGTTGTCTTGGTATTCATCCGTGATTATATGTTCTTGATCAGGGTAGCCGCGTTGTTATGGATTAGGTTTCTTCGCACGCAAAGGCAAACCATGTCGATGCTCGGTGTCGTTAAAGGGACACTGAAGTGAATTTGTCAAGCTCCCGTTTTTGCTTGCACTGTGTAGACTGGCTCAAATTAGCACACTTTTCATCGTTTATCCGGTTGACAAATCGGTAATTATTTTACAAAGCGCGAAAGAAGAAAAACTACCATGCGCGGTTTGCGGCGGCCGCTCCAACTAAGCTGTGACGTTAAGAGGAGGGGGCGCCGTGATTGGACGATGCCCAAGGTTAGCAATCAAACAAGTTTCGGTTTCGGTTTTGGTCTGTAAAACAACATGTTTGACATTCCATGGCGTCGTTGGATGGGCATTCGCAATATCCCAGTTATCGTAGTACCGCGCTTCTGCCATGTTGTCGGCTGTAAAATGCATAAGATAAGCCTCTCAGGACGGCTTGGAATCGTAGCATTCACTATCTGAGGCCTACGCAGTGCATGAACGCCCTCCGCGTCCCCGCAGACGCTCAAATGCATGCGCTTTTCCCCCATATTTGGAGCTTGCCTCGCTCATGCCTGTATCGTAAAAAGCGTGTTCCCACCAGGCCAAGGGTCTGTTGATTGTGGCTTGTGCCCACTGCCCGCAAGCAGTAGGCGCTTATGGCAACAGCACGCCAACGAGAACTCGCTAGCGCGGCAGTGCCAGCCTGTGCGAGTTCTGCGGACTAGTTCGTGGAGCAATGTACGTTGCGGCCCCAAAAAAAGGTGAACTCAGTATAGAAAACATCGGCGAAAAACGAAAAAGTTAACTCATAAAAAAAAAGCATGTACCCGCGGCGATTCGAACTCGTGACTGGCAAAACACTTGCGGTGACATACCTACCGCACCAGACGACTAGGCCACAGAGGGCCGCTGGCGGCAATGGAAAATATTACGTATATAATGTATAACCAGTTCACACTTTTATTTAGTTTTAGTATTTCAAGCAGCTTAGGTGACCATTTGTTGTATTGCGCTCGTGCAGTAAGCGTCCCCCGAGTTTCCACAATAGCTCACGTCTAGCAAGTGCATTTCGTAGACGGCAAAAGCGTTCGCAGATGCGTAGTCGTGCTCCTGACCTCTGTGCTTGTTCGCCCAGCGCAAAAAAGTGCTTCCCGCACCCTAGTTTTACGGTGTACGGTAAAAATATCAGTTGATTTTATTTCCTTAGTACCTATATTGACTTCGCTCACTTTTCTCCCCCTTCAAGAGGCCTTATATTTTCCTACTGGCGTACCAGTCAGCGAAGCGTCGCATGTGCGCTTGTGCAGCGCTTGTGTGAAGCGACCTTGACTTGGAGCTAGATACAGTGTACAAACTAACGAAGTAAAGAAAGGCCCATTCTTCCATTCCCAAACGTGTTGTGGCTTAGTTTCAACTGATCAAACGAATTGCGACGACCCGTCGGCGGCCGGCGGACTAAACGGTGGGCCGACTGACGGGGTCGCGGAAGGTCGGCGAGCCGTGCAGTAGCGCAGCCAATTGTCAGCTTCTCTCCTGCTGACGTCACACGAAAACGCCACAGAAAATGGGCGAGCGTAAAGAGAGGAGGACAGCATTTTCGAATTGATTTTTCTACTAAATAAATTCGCGTAAACGCGCACAGAGTGGTCGAAACAGGGCCCAGGGACTCCGGACTACAGTTTGCGCTCGTAATCCCGCATTGTTTACAAATCACTTCAGTGTCCCTTTAATATATGTAGGTCGCCGAGAATAGTCCTGGTAGGAGAGAAACCTAACCCGTTTCTTCTGTTTGTCACGGCGGGAGTGCGTTAAGAGTCGGTAGCGTTGTTGAGGCAGTCTGATCGTTGGTCGCTTGGTGAGGCCTCAACTGATCCTTCGGTGGTCGCGTCGGCCTGCGGTCCGTGGTCAGCGGTCACAATATAGTCCAATCGGTGTGGTCACTCACGTCATCATTGTGGGGCGGTGCGTACTCAGCTCTTCAACTGTGTACATCTTTCCATTCTGTTGAAAAACTGAGGTGAGGACCGCGGTACGTGAGTGAATATTTATTGGTGGAAGGACGTTTACAATGACGGTGATAGTAAAGGCAGCTGCTAATAGCCCAGGTGGCACAGAAAGTGCGTCCCAAGACCGGCCGGTCTATGGCCGCTTGCTGGCAAGTCTGGCCAGCATCGAGGTTCTGGCAGCCACTGATCATACGATGGGCGGCAACATTCGGTAATCAGCGCTTCGGTATTTCTCCGGCCACCCGCGTTCAGTCGCACAACGGCAGCTACCCGGCTGCCAGATATTCAGTTCACTTTCGGCTGCCGATGTTGAGAAAAAGAACGGTCGAAGTACGGCTTGAGGACATCCGTTTTCCCTTCGGGATGCGGTGTTCAGCCGAAGCACGGCAACCGACAGATGCGTACTCTTGTGGCAGTTCGTGTTCTAAAGGAGATCGGCCAGGGCGCAACTGCCTCGCATTCGCTCTTTCAATGGTGAACCACGCGTACGGCGACAGAATATTCGTTTTCTTAGGGTAATCGGTGTTATACAGAAGACCGGCCGCCGCACAGCCACAGAATGTACATTTTTCATTCGGTTAGCGGTCCTCGGCCGAATTACGGCAACCAAACGGCCGCGGAATTTTTGGCAACCGGTGTTCAAGGGGAGAGAAGCCGACGTAAGGTCTCAGGTAATACGTCATACTTTCGGTAAGCGTCGGACAGCCCAACAACGGCACGATCCTGGGCGCCCAGAATTGAAGCACAGACGTGTTTGGAACGAGACCCGTATTTGTAGGACCAGTTTTTTGGTCATAAACGTAGAACCCAGGCAGCACAGGTTTGTTCGGCCTCAGTCAAGCCGGTGTACTTTGGCCGGTGATTTTCTGTCCGGCCTTTTTCCGGCAGCCATGTTCCGCCCGAGTCCAAATGTGGGCCTTTTGGCCGTATACGGCCGTACGCCCATGCCTGTCCAACGGCCAGTGTCCGTCCGCCAGTCGACCGGCTTACGTTCATACGGCCAGGTTCCAGCTGTAGGGCTCCGGCCATTCCAAAGCCACCCGTTTACGGCTGAAGTATGGCCACCGGAGGACAGCCGAGATGCGGTCGTCAGACTACAGCCGCACTAAAGCTGCCGGAAATACGGCTGTGCTACGGGCATTGGAGTTCAGCCATAGTACGTTAACTGTACTGAGGCTGGTCACTGCATGTGGCGCAAGCAGTTGACTCAGTCGCGCTGTGCAGCAGCACAAACACAGCATTTTTGGTCCATTGCAGACACATCAAAGTGAGCCCGCCTGCAAGCACCAGCCGTCCAGCCTTCAGCGCAGCCTTGCTTAATTATCGGCGTCTGTTGACACCAAAATTCATTTATTAAACAGTGCTCACAAATCGTCGTTCCTTTAATTGCTGTGCCTATTTTACTGTCGAACACAGAAACTATTCAGTTCTTTCTAGACCTGGAATAGATGTAGTGTCCGTGTCCTGGTATCTTCTGTGGGGCGGCTTACCTGCAATAAACGGGAAGGAGGGGAGAGAGCGGCAGGCTGTTCAATTTCACAAAGATGAAAGTGCCGCTTTTAGCCATTTTATTTCAGACAATCTTCATGAGCACTTTCATGCTCTGACTAAATGAACTATTTTGACAAGAGTTGCTTGACCAGTTTTTTTTGTATATAAAACCGGCGCGAATGGCGTTTTGGTGCTCCACAAGAACTGAGCAGCATTCAATATAAATTCCTCCACACAAGAGTATGTATATCTACTCGGTAAAATTTTCTGATGAAGGAGGGTTTGTAACTGGGCTAGTTTGCTCAATGCATGAAGTAGAACAGCGCAGGGACGGGACTAAGAGCAGGCGACAAACACGGGCGCTGACTAACAACTGTTTATTTTTGGAAAGAAAGAACATTTATACGAATACAAAAGTTAGCATGGTTATCAGAAACCGGATTGCAGAACGCGGGAAGGCATGGCAAACAGGCCGGGAAGCTCTTATCCAGCATGCGCGCGAAGATATGGGCGAAACGTGGGCTCCTCTTATACGGCAAGGTATGCGAGTTCCTTATCCAGCAAAGCCACGACGGAGTGCTGACGCATGACGATCCTCTGCTGTGAATGAGGAATGCCTCGCATATTTCACGTGTGTGCTGGCCTCTATACCTTTTTAGGACACGGCAGGCTTCAAAATCAGGCACGCACGACTTGCAAGTTTTCACATGCTGGACAAGCATGCTGCCTGTCCCGGTTTTCAGCGAGTTGGCATGTTCGCGCAGCCTGTCATTGAGACATCGTCCCGTCTGGCCTATGTAAGACTTTTTATAAGACAGCGGTATTTCATAGACGACCCCTTCTTCGCATTGGGCGAAGGGCGTGGCGTGACTCTTAGTACTGTGCTTGCGTGCTTCCTCCTGGTTGACTGTCTTGCAAAGCCCGACCAGCTTGTTGGGCGCTGAAAAAAGGAGATCCACACCAGAGCAGCCAACGATCTTCTTCAGGTTATGACTTACGCCGTGCACGTAGGGAATGACCGCTCTCTTCTTGTGCTCGTCTTGCGGGACCTTCTTTGTGGACGTGTCGCGCAGATCACCAATGATACTGTTCGCTACGCTGTGTAGGAGCTGTTCGGGATACCCGGCGGATCGGAGACGCTGTATTTGAGTGTGGAAACTAATTTCAATTGTGTGCTCACAAGACCTGGAGAGAGAATTCTTAAGAGCAGAGCTAGCTACCACCATCTTCAACTTGGAGTGGGCCGATGAGTGCGGTTGGAGGGCCTCCTTTGATCGAGGAGCGGGCCTTTTTTGATCGAGGCGCCTTCGCAAGGACATGGCCTACGCATTTGTCGCATTCTTCATGCTGAGACCCTCCACCAAATGAGGTTCTTCATGAAGTGCCAGCGGGTGGCGTGCTTCCGAGAGGCTCCTGCTGGTGGGGGCCTTCGGCGCCTCTCCCGAAAACTTCGCATTGCATCACAGACCACCGAGTTCGCTTGGCAAAGGCTGCTGTGTTCTCTCCCAAGAAAGACGCGTCCACTACCCACCATGCACACCCTCGTTGTGCTGGGCAGCGCTGATGTACCGGATCGTGTAAAAAGTGTTCTGCAGCATGGACCGAAGTTCTGCGTTCAACCTAGGCTGGATAAGAACGAACTGTTGTCTCTGGTGAGGAGCACAGCTTCGAGGACAACTGCACAAGACGTCGACAGGTGCATTAACGAAGACGTCGACATCGTCCCTGCTGCAGTGAAGAGCAACAAATGCATGCGGACCGATAGTGTTGTCGAGGTTTTGCGGGAGGACAACCTCAAACTGCTGCAGTCCGACAAGGAAAGCGGCTTTGTGGTGACCCCTGACACCATTTACTAGCAGAAGGCCGAAGCCACGATTCAGAGCAAATTCAAGCTGGTCTAAATCGTGAAAGAATCCAAAGTGAAGAAGCAGGCCCTCATGCTTTGTGAGGATATGGGCCTTGAGAAGCTGGATGCCTTGGTTAGGAGCAGCAAGGCCTCCAGCCAGAGCATCTTCTTCACTGCCAAGACCCACAAAACCGATTGCCCTTTTAGGGCAATTGTGTCAGAAAGAGCAACATGGCAGTGGTTCATAGGCACCTTTCTACAACAGTCGCTCTCCGTACTAGCCATAGACGATCCCTTCCTCGTCAGACGTCCGCCAGAAGTGTCAGACTTTCTGAAGGAAGAGAGGCCAAGTGCCGTACACGCCTTCTCTGTCGATGTGCGAGACCTCTACTATTCATTGACCCGCCGCGGTGGCTCAGTGGCTAAGGCGTTGCGCTGCTGAGCACGAGGTCGCGGGTTCGATTCCCGGCCGCGGCGGCCGCTTTTCTGATGGAGGCGAAAAGCAAAAACGCCCGTGTGTACGAGATTTCGGCGCACGTTAAAGATCCCCAGGTCGTCAAAATTAATCCGGAGCCCTCCACTACAGCGCGCCTCATCGCCTGCGTTGCGTCGGCGCGTTAAACCCCACAATCAATCAATCAATCTACTATTCATTGCCCCACAACACTATTTTTGAAGCAGTACGAGACGGGATTGATTCGTACCGTGCGACCAAATTCCAGAATGCCTGTGGTGTAAGCATCGGTGGCTTTTTGGAATTGTTCGAGGTCTACCTGCAGTCCACCTTTGTTCACTTCAGAGATCAGCTATTCGTCCAGAAGAAGGAAGTGTGTATTGGCTCGTGCCTCGCCCCCATCCTCAGCGACTTGGTGTTGGCGCAGCTTGACAGGAAGCTACGGGAGGCACTCAAGGAGTCGGCCGTTCAGAAGGTATTCCGCTTCGTGGACGATTTTTTAATCATTTCCCGAGCAGCCGTCGCGAGCAGTGCCCAGAAATGGCGGGAGTTGTACAAGATTTTTTGTGATGTGCTCGGAGAATTCGACCTGACCAAAGAGGAACCGACAAATAATGAGCTTCAATTCCTTGATGTACAGCTGCACCTAGACCGTCAGAACGCTTCTGGACGTACGTTCTTCGGTCAAAGGAGGCCCTCCTACCGCACTCACCGGCCCACTCAAATTTGGTGAAGAGGGCGGTAGCCACCTCTGCTCTTAAGAATTCTCTGTCCAGGTCCTGTAAGCACACAATTGAAATTAGTTTCCACACCTAAATACAGCGTCTCCGATCCGCCGGGTATCTCGAACAGCTCCTACACAGCGTAGCCAACAGTATCATGGGTGATCTGCGCAACACGTCCACAAAGAAGGTCCCGCAAGACGAGCACAAGAAGAGAGCGGTCATTCCCTACGTGCACGGCGTAAGTCATAACCCGAAGAAGATCGTCGGCCGCTCTGGTGTGGATCTCCTTTTTTCAGCGCCCAACAAGCTGGGCGGGCTTTGCAAGACAGTCAACCAGGAGGAAGCACGCAAGCACTGCACTAAGAGTCACGCCACGCCCTTCGTGCAATGCGAAGAAGATGTCGTCTATGAAATACCGCTGTCTTGTAAAAAGTCTTACATAGGCCAGACGGGACGATGTCTCAATGTCAGGCTGCGCGAACATCCCAACTCGCTGAAAACCGGAACAGGCAGCATGCTTTTCCAGCATGTGAAAACTTGCAAGTCGTGCGTGCCTGATTTTGAAGCCTGCCCTGTCCTAAAAAGGTATAGAGGCCAGCACACACGTGAAATATTCGAGCATTCCTCATTCCCAGCAGAGGATCTTCATGCGTCAGCACTCCGTCGGTGGCTTTGCTGTATAAGCAACTCGCATATCTTGCCGGATAAGTGGAGCCCACGTTTCGCCCATGTCTTCGCGCGCATGCTGGATAAGAGCTTCCCTGTCTGTTTGCGATGCCTTCCCGCGTTCTGCAATCGTTCTCAGATAACCATGCTAATATTTGTACCCGTATAAATGTTCTTTCTTTCCAAAAATAAACAGTTGTTAGTCAGCGCCTGTGTTTGTCGCCTCTGCTCTTAGTCCCGTCCCTGTGCTGTTCTACTTCATGTTTTTGATGATCTTTCATAGGGCTGATCCTAGGAGAGATCAAACTACTACTTCCATTTTCAATCTTTTCTACATGTTGTTTTCACGAGTTACGGGCACACCGCTTAATAGACCATAAAAACTTAATTTTCCTCTAATGTCGTTTACGGTGAAAAAATTCTAGATGCGTTGCGAATGACGCCTTGCTTCAGGGGGCTGCAGTTGTATCCCTCTGTGTTCACGCAAGGAAAGTCGTAAGACTAGAGTTTCATAATTTGTTTAAAACCAATAACGTAGCAATGGTAGTATTCATACAGCAAACCTTGCATACTGCAACGAATAAAACAATTATTATCTCATTGGTAAAGTTTTAATGCGTAAGGGTATCAACCCGCCGGAGGCGAACTTCCGGATCCGCAAGTTTATTATTTTTTTGTTTATTTATTTATTTGATACCTGCTTGTCTTTGCATGCTTTAAAGCAGGGAGATACATAACACTAAGCATCTAATATGAGACCAAATAACAAAGTATTTCCACAAAGCGCGGTAAAAATCGTCATTATAAACAGTTGGTACAATCATACGTGGAAGATTATTGCACTCTCGTATTGATCTAAGATAAAATGAATCGCACAAGGGGTCACCTTTAAAGGAATGTAAATAATTTGCTTTGAGATAGGGGTCCCACTTTGGGATATGTAGAATGACGCTTGAATATACTTCTCCCCTTCTATTCCAGTTTTCGAATGATCGATATTACCGAAACATTTCATCCTGAGGTTTCGTCTCTGATATTTCCCGTCTTACCATTCAAGTTTATTTTTACTTTCCCTCATGCCAAGTTCGCAGTGACAACTACCTGATAAGAATCGAACTGCCCTAGTCTGCGTATTTTCGAGCGTATCAACCAGCTCTTTGGTGTAGGGATCCCAGAAAACACATGCGTCCTCCAACATTGCGCGCACATGAGTAAAATGCGGTTGTTCTTTTAGGGTGAAGAGAAAATGTTCGAAAGATTTTAAGGCCCCCAGCGCTTGTCCGGATACAAACGGTGCTTTATGGAAATTAAACAACTTAGGTTAAAATTTTGATTTTCGCTGTGCGTTTTCGTGGTCCCAAATCACGGGAACCGACCGCTTTATAGAGTGCTTCATTCACGGAAAGCAAACGCTGGCGCCGCCATGTTCGGTTGCTCGCTCGCCGCCGACACATGCAGCCGTAACTTTTGTGTTGTGAACGAAAAGAATGCGTTGAGCGTTGGCCCATTTAAAGGTTGTCATCTGTTGGTTTGTTCCCGCGTTTCTTTACGTTCCGTACGTCGCCACCATACCGTGGCAAGCGTTTGGTTTGTTTTTGCCCGCATTTAAACCTCGTTTTTGTTCTGGGACTCCTAGTTCTTTACGTATTGCCCGGGCGTTCTTAGTGCAGTGTAACGAACAGCAGAACGCATTTATGTTTACGGTTTCGTATACGTTTGTCCCATTTATTTGTAAAGAATGTGCCCTAAATTTAAGGTTCTTTTGTAAACCTAATTTGTGCTTCTGCCACCTCCGCCATCGCAGAGCTATCCCATGTGACACACTTTTTGCGGGAAATGCTGGTGGGTCGCGTGACCATTCCCGTTTTTCCTAATTATGTAGCTTATTTGACGAAGTTTTTAAAAGTGGTGTCTGATTCTACGAGACAATCTTTTGAATGAACACTTGTGTTTTCTCTGCACCCTTTAGGATGGAGGTTCGCTGAATTTTATCTTGGAAGCAAAAACACATGCAGCCGTAACTTTTGTGTTGTAAACGTGCCTATTTAACATCTAACGTCGGGTTAAATCGACTCCTAGTTATTTATATTCCTCGGGCGTCCTTAATGCAGTGTAATTTACGGTATACGTATTGTATTGGAATGAAGGTTTTTTTGGAAACGTGACATTAACACACTTTTTAACATTCAACGACTTTTCTGAACCAGCACACCAGGATGTTAATAACTTAGAATCATGCTGCAGGTATTCGGAATTACGTTCATTCGCTATGGTCCTGCAACTACGCAGTCATTAGGGAACATTTTTAACAAATATTTGAAGCCAATAGTAATAACATTTATATATAACAGAAACAAAAAAGGGCCCGCAACTGCCCCTTGGGTAATTCCTGAGGTCACGGGAACATATCCGGACAAACAGCCATTGAGAGGGACCGACTGCTCTCTTAGAGAGATATACTCGGCTTTCCATGCAATAACCGATTCATTCAGTTTATAGCCCGCCATGTACTCACAAAAAAGATGATATGGAACACCTCGAAATGCATTTTGGCAGTGCAAGAAAATACAGTGAACTAATTTAAGCTGATCTATTTAAGTTTATACAGTCAACTAATTTAAAGCTTAACTCAACAAGCTGCGTTGAGCAAGAAAAACCCGACGGAATTCGTGTTTGCTAGGATCCTGGCGATTATTTTTAAATAAATGAGTCATTTCTGAACTGTAGCTAAGCTCACCTTCAAACACCACAACTAAATTAACATCCAGGCTTTGTAATTAAAAAGACTCTGTTGTTATGGCAAATTTAAATGAACACGTGTTTCAAAATAGACAGTCATGAATTCTCATAAAGCAGGGCAGGAAGTCGAGCTTACCAATGCCCGAACTTAGCCTCTTCTACGTTTATCACCAAGAAAATAGTACAACATTGTTTTTTGCGGTATTATAGTAAGAAGAATAGCCGAAAACGTGCGCTTTTGTAGGCCCTTGCCTTTCTTTGGTGGGGAGTCCTTCACATAGCGCCGGTTGAGCTCCTGCGTGGTGGCCGCTTGCTCGACGCCGTTTAAGGCCACTTATTTTGGTGATCCACCGCCACCTCGGGTCGAACATCTCTGCCAGGTGGATGTCTCCAATGGTCTCCATTCTTTGAGGGGGTCAATAGCCTCGAGCTGATGCGTCGACGAAGCCGGCGGGCGAGGCATGGTAGCGCCTATGACTGGCGAGGCTTAGCTCCCCCGTCGGTGTGGTACAGTCTTCTTGTGGCAATAAATGGCATTTCGATGGCTTAAAAAGTTCCCTGGTAATGTCCAGTGAGTCCTTGCACCTTGCCCGTTCACATATAACACTCACTACTGTTTGACAAACGAAGTTAGTTCATTTAAAACGCAGAAACACCGAGCGGATAAAAAACGCGTCTGCCTCATTCGGCTACCTAACGGCTCTTTCTTCACCCAGAGAAAAAATTGGTCCTACACGGGCGGTTCTCCTTCCAAATATGTCTGCGCATGAATTATCGGCGCCCGTACCCGTGCCATTGTTCGGATGTGTGCCACTTACCGAAAGAATGACGTATAACCTGAGACCTAACGTAGGCTGGTCTCCTCTCGAACACCAGTTTCCAAAATTCTCCGGCAGTTCGCTTGCCGTAATTCGGCTAAGACCGCTAACCGAATGAAAAATGTACATTGTGGGGCCGTGCGTCGGCTGGTCTCCTGTATAGCACCGGTTGCCGGAAGAAAAAACTCCCACCTCCCCTCGCGGGAACCCCTGTGTAGACGCGATGCATAGGGGGTTCACGTTGCAGCGTTGGACAGCGGACTAACGGCGCTGGAACAATGGAGCGGAGCGGCGCAGGCACCGCGTTTTATAGCGCGCATAAAGGTGAGGGGATTGAAAATAAAAGCACTTGTTCGATCTGTCCTAGGATCAGCCCTGTGAAAGATCATCAGAAAAGTAGATCGAGTAGAAAATTTTTTGCAAGAAAACCGCGCGAATACTGGACATACTTTTTGTGCAAAGGAAATTATATTCAATTTTCCTCAGTTCTTGTGGAGTACCAAAACGCTTCTTAAAGGAATTGAAGCCGGTTTTATATACAGCAAAACTGGTCAAGCAACTGTTGTAAAAATAGTTGGTTTAGTCGAAGCATGAAAGTGCTCACACGAAGATTGTCCTAAATGAAATTGCTAGAAGAGGCACTTTCATCTTTGGGAAATTCAACAGCCTCTGCTCCTGCTCCCCCCCCCCCTTCCCCGTTTATTACAGGTAAGCCGCCCCACATAGGAGGACCTGGAGAATACATCTACTCAAGCTCTACAAAGAACTGAATATTTTCTGTGTTCGACAGTAAAAGAGCCAAGCAAATAAAGGAAAAACAATTTGTGAGCACTGTTTAATAAATGAATTTTGCTATCAACTGAGGCTGGTAATTAAGCAAGGCTGGGCTGAAGGCTGGACGGGTGGTGGTTGCGCGCGTGCTCACTTTGATTTGGCTGTATTAGACCCAAAATGTTGAGTTTTTGCTGCTGCACAGCGCGACTGAGTCATCTTCTTGCGGGACATGCAGTGACCGGCCTCAGTACAGCTAACCTACTGTGGCTGAACTCCAATGCCCGTAGCACGACCGTAGTTCCGGCAGCTTTAGTCCGGCTGGAGTCTGACGACCGCATCTCGGCTGTCCTCCGGTGGCCGTACTTCGGCCGTAGACGGCTGACTTTGGAATGGTCTTAGCCCTACGGCTGGAATCTGGCCGTATGAACGTAAGCAGGTTGACTGGCCGACGGACACTGGCCGTTGGACAGGCATGGGAGTACGGCCGTTTACGGCCAAAGGCCCACATTTGGACACGGGCCGAATATGGCTGCCGGAAAACGGCCGGACAGAAAATCATCGGCCAAAGTACACCGGCTTGTTTTCGGCCGAACAGTCCTGTGCTGCCTGGGAGCCACCTCTTCCACTTCTAATATTTTTAACACTAATTTCTCCGAGGCGTACCACGATTTAAACAAGGGCTATGCAAGAAGCAGGTGCGAATCGCAAGAAGCAGGTGACGTGATCGCGGTCACAGACTTTCAACAGTGCATCCAAAGACACCTTCGAGCTTCGGCATCCCTTCGACAAGGATTCGGTGCTACCGGAGGAAAACCGGAACTGTAGTGACGATGAACGGTGTACATTGTAGTCACAGCCGAACCCCTGTGCGCCATGCGCGGTGGCGGCGTAAACGGTATTGCGAGTGCCAGGTGAACTACCAGCATGGGCGATGACGACGAGCGTCATTCTGCGGCGTCGCTAGCGACGAGTGCAGTAGACTAAACCACCTCCGTCTTGAATCGCGATTCCTGCCTCTCATCTGATATTGCGGCTGTGAGCAACAAACCTCCTTAGAGAACCAATTATTTCTTTGCTGGGTCACTACAGGCAGTATTTTTCTTCGATCTCCAAATTACGTAAGACTCCTGTAACGCAGCACCGAATAATAACCGAAGATGCAGCCCGTTCTACCCCACTGTCACCGTACCGCGTGTTTTCACAGGAGCGGGAAGCCATCCGGACACAAGTGGAAGATATGCTCAGCGACGACATTATACAGCGATCGAAAAGCCCCTGGGCAGCACCGGAGAAAAAAGACGGCACAGTAACGTTTTGCGTTTACTCCCCGTGACTGAACAAAATCACCAAAAAGGACACAAAAATCACCAAAAGACGCCGTAACAGTCTCGCCCGACCCGGCGAAAACTTTAGCCATTGCGGACTTCCCAAGACCGAAAGACAAGAATGGAGTACGAAGAATTCTCGGAGTGTGCGCATACTACCGGCCCCGCGTCGCAAACCTTGCACGCATTGCAGAGCCACGCACACGCTTGACAAAAGATAGCACCTTTTTTAGCTGGAAAAACGCCAGAAAGAAACATTCCACGAGCTGACACAACACCTGCAAAATCCGCCCGTGCTTGCTCATTTTGACGATAACGCTGGTAGACCACTGCACAAGAACGCCAGTGATAAAGTATTGGCTGCTGTCCTTATCCAAAAGCAAAGCGGTTGCGAAAAAGTAATCGTTTTTGCCAGTCGTGGTCTGTAGGAGGAAAAAACTACTCAGCCTCTGAGAAAGAGTGCCTCGCTATTATATAGGCCATTTGAAAATTTCACCTATACGTGTATGATGGAACATTCAAGGTTGTTACAGACCGCTATGCCCTGTGTTGGCTGGCCATTTTGAAGGACCTTTCAGGCCGTCTTGGGCGGTGGAACTTGCGCATCCAAGAGTAAGACGTTACAATCTTCTATAAATCCGGCAGGAAACACGCCGACGCCGACTGCCTGAATACAGAGGCGGCGAAGCAGGAGTAAACAAAGCGACGTGCGCAGGCGTGTGTCGGCGATTCGAGTGCAGCAGCCTGCGCTCTACGGGAATTTTTCTTTCGGCGCGAATGTTTCTCGAACCGTCGAATTACATGCAGAACATTGTAGATCAAACGTTATTGTTCTAGGCTGTTTACGTTAGTTGCATATGCTCTCCTAATCAAAAAGAAAGAGAACACGTGCGGCATATAAATAAAGAAAGCAACACGCGCTTTTCTTAGCAGACAGAAGATACCTTGCCACGATTCTGAGACAGACACGACTGTAGTTCAACGGCTCACCGAGCAACACAGGGTCACCAATCTTGAGCTTATCGCCATCCGCCTTGCCATTACTCGAATAGTGTATCCGTCATCTCGCACCCATTGTATTCACACTGACTCGTAAGCTGCGTAAACCGCCGGCCGTGCAGGGGGAGCAGACTAATCCATTTTTAACATGATTCGGACGGAAGCCCGTCACCTGCTGGAGGAAGGCTACAACACATTCATCAAATAGATTCCTGCACATGAGGGAATTACTGGGAACAAAAAGGCACACTAGGCACCGCGTGCTGCAACTGTTTCCGCACCTTTGTCTGGATGCGCTGTCGTTTCCACTTCTTGGGCCATTGCCGATGTTGCGCACCTGCCGTCCCCTCTAATGGATAGGGCCGAGACATGGAATCGTGCTCAATGCTATCACCACAGCATTCTCCATCACTTGGTCAATTACGAGAAAATATATCGGCGACCACCGTTTAGAATGGTTAGTTTGGAATTGTTCCATCGAAGGATAGAGGCTGTAATTCTTCGCCAAGCCTAGACTGGCCAAATTATGTCCCCAGCGCGGCTACACCTTATCAATCCGCGCTCATACGTGACCCCACAGTGCCCATCATGCCCCGGAAGAGGCACTTCTGGACACCTTCTGTGGAATAGCTCTGCCTTTACCGTGGTTCGGGAGGCTGCACTCCAGTCTCTCGGCGGACGGCGACGTGGCACCCTCAAGTAGTGGATCGATCCACCATCACACATTGGATTATCGAATGCACTTCTGCTGTGGCGGGCTTTTCTTCAATTTTTTTCCGACGAGGGAGGACCTGGCCGTTTCTTTGCAGAGCCGACCTCGGGACCACCCCCCCTTGAAGACGTGGAAAGTGGGCCCCTCTCCCTCCACCATAAATCCCCCTTTCTTTCGCATGGTTTCTATGCTGTAAATGCAGAAATAAAGGCCTAAAAAAGAATGCAACACGCGCTTCCAACGACACACCGATAACACACACCACCGCAGCCGGGCGTAAAAGCAAAATAAACAAACCCAATTATTGATTCGCTGAAATATATAAATCCAATGATAAGAAAGCGGCAAATATACTCCCATTAGGCTGCCGCATATATCTTGAAAACTATATAAATATCTCTCTAAAAGCAACTATAAGTAACGAAAAGTTATACATCTGGTTAAGCCTCCCGAAACATTTCTTTAAACGCAACTCTCCCTTTCTGCCACCTAAACACATCCCGTTTTGAGAGACGATTCAAATAAAGCCAGCTACCCATGGAGTACCAAACCGCCTCTGAGGAGACAGAGAGACAGAGACAGAGAGACAGAGAGGAGACAGAGAGCGAGAGAGAGAGAGGCAGAGAGAAAACTTTACTCTGTACACAGCCCCAGTCTGGGCTGTCGTGTCACAGTTTCTTCATCAGGAGGCGGCTGGTGAGTACACCTCCCAGAGGTCGTCCCTACATGAGGGCAGTGGGCCACCAGCAGTTTTTGCGTCATCTCGACATTCACGCCAAGACCCGAGTTCAACCAGTCCTACCAGGAAGCGATGCGGGAACGCAGGCGTGTGGCTACATCTGGCGAATGGCACTCCCAGTAAAGGTGTTGCACTGATAGGTAGGAAGGGCAGCTGGGTGGAGGGCAAATTCGGCGCAGAGGATCTATGGATGCATTGAATACAGGGTGGAGGGACAAGAAAGGAGGTTTGTGTTTTCTGGACCACAGATGTGGCTTCACGGGAGAGGGGGAAGTGGGGGACCGGGCAACACCCCTACTTGTGCGTAGGGCACAGAGATGCTGTTGACGTGCCTGATGATATAACATCTTTTGAGTGCCAGGGTGCTACACATTTGGCCACAGGATGGACGGACCCGGGGACAGTTCTTGGGTAAGCGCGTGTGCTCGAGCATTGCTATCCAAGTTGGCGTGGCCTTGGCCCGAACCAGCGTTATCTATTTGGGAGGATAGGCGCGAAGGGCACAGTTTAGGGTATCAGAGGTATCAGCACGTGTGGCGCGTCGAGAAATATTTAGTAGCGCTTCCTGCGAGTCACTAAACACGAAAATTGGGATGGCAGGAGTTCGACTTTCACAGCGCATTCGACGGCGGTGGCTATGGAGAATTCTTCGATGGTTGTACAAGTTCGGGTGTTCTTAAAGATGATGTCTAAGAACCGGCTAGGGCTATGGAGGGCGCTAGCACCACCTCTAGAAGTGGAGTCAAGTCTGGCGTTCGTAAAGTAGATTGCCACACCATTCTGTTAAGCCAATTATTGCGCCTGTCCAATGCTTTTGTGCGTTATTGCCGGCGGACCAAGTTGTGAGTAGGGTGCATGTGGCGAGGAATACGCTCAGTTGCTTGGTTTGTGAGGAAGCTCCAGGGAGGATGTTCCGACGGGATTGGGGGAATCCTCCGCCCTGAAACAAAGAGCTTTAAAGGAGTATCGACACGAAATTTCAAAGCTGAGACAACTATGGAAAATGCTTTCATTTTATCAGGCGATATCTCCCAGCAAGTTTCAACAGTAACCATTCAGAATAACATATTTTCAGTGCATTTTATTCTTTGTCAGCACGACAAATCCCAGAACGAGCCTGCATGACGTCATCTGCTGCTTGCCCTAAACTGCCGACTTCGGGGCTTCTGTGACGTAGCAAAAGCGCTGCCTGCGGTTGGGGCGCGCTGCTACGACGTGTGTTACACGCCATGGTTTTGCGACTGACGCCATGCTGCCCGGGCGCGAGGAGGTGTTCAAGGCCTCGGCCGGTCTGAGCGCGAGCGAGCCGCGTGCGCGCGTTCAGAGCGGCAGCAGTGCAGCAAGAATGGTGACGTCAAGTACTGCGTCCTGTCTCTGCCGCCACTTGGCGTTCTTTTTGTAGAAACCGAAAATAACGCGAATAAACAACCCGCTAAATGAATGCTTACGCTGCGCGCGACCGTCTAATGTGTCATTCAGGGAATATTAGGTTGACAGGGAAGCATAGCCGCGAAAAAAACGTGACACGAACAATTCGTGTTAGTACTCATTTTAAGCATTTCAGCTTGACCTGGAGGTAAAATGCTGTCCGTCGCCTTGTGTGGCGGCATAATAAGGTATCCCAGTGTAAGGTCCATTTATGAGATTAGCGGCCAGGCGCCCGAGCTGCGTGTGAGAACCCGCCGCTCTGTCTAGCGACGTAGCACTGCCAACACTGCGCTGCTGCCGTGGCTAATTCAGTCACGGCTCGCACGGGAGACGGATCGTCTGGCCCACCGCATCCCTCAAGGATAATCCCCCATTGAGAAAGCAAACAGCGCCGCCGGATTCCAGGAACGTCTGCTCGACGGGCGGAAGTGGTGGGATTACCGGCGTGTCTCCATTGTTGTCGCGCCCTGGTCAGCATGACGCACTGTCGCCGTCTTTCGCTTTCACCCCGCTGGGTCGCCCGAAACCTGCTCGTCTGCGAGCGTGCCGTTCGACCCGAAGATGACGGCGGCTCATTTAATATTCCGTGGCGTGCTCAGTGACAGCTGTCTACGTGAATTTGGGCACTCCCTTGCGCGTATACGAACGCTACAGGGGCGTTCCCAGGAGAAGGTGATCTCGAGGTTTTATAAGGCCGAACTTGGCCGTTAGAAATCGTTCTCGTCTGAGCGGCGAGCTGGGCAGTTCCCGGCGGGACAAGGAGTCTCGACCGTTAAAGCTAGGTTGGGATTTGCGAGCCCCCTAGTCGAGGTTAAGATCGCGTCGGAGGTTAAGGGTACAGCGCCCTACCGGGCAACTACAATGATCTTGCGGCGAGACAGGATCTCGGGCGTTGTTTCTCGAGCGGTTTGTGTACGCTCCGAGAATAGAAGAGTTAGACGAAGTTGAGGAGCTCGAGTGATTTGTGCGCACTCGGAGCTAGCGCCTAGCGGAAGTTCGAAGTTTTTCCATTATTACTCATGTACCCAGTTTTTCTGCTGTAAATAGCTGTATATAAACTCTTCGTTTCACTTAATTCACCCCAACGCCTCGAGTTCGTCAATTCCACCGCCGTCTCCAAGAACTTCAACACCATCGCCCTGCCAGCCTCCTGCCAAATCAACCGGAGCCCGGGCGATTGGGTTCCTGATCGACACCGGGCTTCGGGGAAACGATCTTTACTGGCGCAGCCGACAGGATTTGGCAGAAAATATCACCGGGCCGCAACCACGGGCAGCAAGCAGACGCAAGCCCGCCTTCATCGGCGGCGGCCGAGCTCCGCGCGGAGTGGAATGGCAGAGGCAACCAGTGCACGAGGCCAACGACGCAGTGGCCGACCACCGGCGGTGCGGGTGAGTGGGATTTCTTGCGCTTCGTTGTGGCGGTGTAGGCTGAGTCTGGGGTTGCATGGTAGTCACGTGGAGCATGCAGACGAACATGGCGGAAGGAGACGGAAATGGTCAGACACATGAGGAGCCACCTCGGGAGGAACGGCGGCAGGAGGGGTGGTCCAAGCGGAGTCTGAAACGATAATCCTTAAACGAATGGAGTGGGAGTTTCGGGAGCGAGAGATAAGGGCGGCGGAGCGAGGGAGAAAAGAAGCGCGCGAAGCGGAGTAAGGAGCGCGAGAGGCGGCGGAGCGAGAGAGAAAAGAAGTGCGCGAAGCGGAGGAAAGAGCGCGAGAGGCGGCGGGTCGAGAGAGAAAAGAATCGCGCGAAGCGGAAGAAAGAGCGAGAGGCGGCGGAGCGAGAGAGAACAGAGGCGCGAGAATTTAAGGAGCGCATGCAAAAGCTGAAGCTCGAACCTGAAGAGGGGTTGCGAAGGTATGAGTTGGAGCTGGAGCGGAGAAGGCAGACGCTGTTGCGCTCGGACACCCGCGAGCAGAAACAATGGGGCACAGACCCAGCAAGTCGTATAGCAACGGCGAGGTTGAATGGCACCGGCCAGTTTTTGGAAGGTGAACATTGCGACGACAAAGTAAGCAGCCGTGAATACCTACACGAGGCTAGCGTTTCCGCCGGTGTCGAACGCGTGGAGACGGACATTGGGATGAGGAGTGACGAGGAAAGCACGTCCGATGATACCGTAGAGCGGTGTAATGAAGTGATGCTGGAACATGACGAGCAGCCTCGCAGGCAAAGTTTGGGGATGGAGCTGCAGCGCATAGGGCAGAACCCGTCGAGTGGGCCCAGTTATGCATTGACAGCAAAGTTGAATTGGGGCAGCCCGTTTTTAAACTTGAAGCCGCTCGAAAACGAGATAAGCGGCCGCGGCTGGGCACAGGTGGCGAGCAGCTCAGCCGGGAACAGCTGCATGGAAAGGGAAGCGAGCGCGAGAAGAGTTCCAGCGAGCGCGTCCGGTACAGGAGCAGAGTCAAAGGGTAGCCCCGTTGTTGCGAGTGTAGAGCCGCCAGCTGCTTTTGCACCGGACACTGCGCTAATGCATGCTGAACTTGCTGGCACGGGCAGTACCAAAATTCTAATCGGTGGACCGGAGGATACTGGAGTCGCGCAGGAAAGTCTTGGGGCCCGCCGCGCTCCCAATTGCGCTCGAAAGTTGCACGAGAAAGCGAGCTCCGTGTCGGGCGTTCAGGAGCTCGCCCCCAAGAGAAAGGAGATAGAAGACGAGAAAGCAGGTGACGAGACGGAGCGAAAAAGAGACGTAGTTGACGATCAGGCTGAGGGAAAGCAGGAGTTAAATGCGGATAAGGGAGCTGAGAAGGTAGACTGGGTTGAACATGTAGAAAAGGGAAGATGAAGTGAGAGAGAACGCGAGAAGACGGAGGATGAGGAGCTCAGAACGTTTGAGGAGGGTAGGAACGATACGGAGATGTCGCGTGAGTTTGGTAGTCTTCATGGTGAGAGTGTAACCGAGGAGGTTGATGGAGAACACCAAAACGCATGCGTGGAGACTGCGAAAGCAAGAATGAGAGCTGCTGAGGAGGTTGCGAAGCAGAGTTAAAAACCATGTGAGGAGGCAGCTACAGTTGAAACAGAGGAACGAGACGCAATCGGCGATCTCGCGAAACCGGCGGCTGAGATAGAGCTTAGTAGCTTTAGTGTTGGTTGCGGCCATTACCGAGATTTAGTCGGGAGCCGCGCTGGATGGGTTGACACACCAAGTTCTATGACCTGGCCGTGTGTCACAGCCCGAGCTCTGAGTTGTGGCAGGATGAGTGCGTGCTGGGACGGCTGAAAAACTGTCTTGATTAGGCCGCTGCTCAGAATGCACCTAGCGTGCACGGGGGTTTTAAATGCGGAGCATTTCTTAGTCGCACGATGTCGCGCTTCGGCGTCGGCGCCGTCCACGCGCTCACTGCGTATGCGCGTCGCGTCGAGGCGCAGGTGCGCGTCTCTCCCCCGTACCCTCCTCGCTCTCAACAACAGGTGCGGCGGTGCGGGAGGAGCGCGTGTACCCCGTGCGCTCCATCGCTCTCAACAAGAGCTGCGGCGGTGCCGGGGGAGCGCGTCTGTGCGCGCATGCGTCGTAGCTACCCGTGCGCTGCGTCGCGCTCAACAGTAACGGCGGCAGGGCGTGTACACGTGATAACGGCGTGGTGGGTGCGTGGAAAGTTCGCACGCTTGTGCACAGGAGTGTGCGCATGCGCGTCTCTCCCCCGTACTCCTCTCCCTCGAACGCGGGCGGTGTGTATATAAGCGGCGGAGCGCGCGTTCGAAATTCAGTCAAGGGCGTCTTTGCTTGGCTTTCGCTTGACTTGACGCTTTGCTTGACTCGAGTAGATGCGATAGAAGCAACGTCTTAACCAGTTACGCAATCGCACGACCACTCCTCAAAGACCCCTTGACAGTGCACTTCAGCGGCCACAAAGCAGTCATCCTCTCCGTCCAATACAACGACGGCACCAAGCAATAAAGACAGACTTTAACTTTACACTCCTTGCCTTCGCTTCTCCTTCATTCAATAAATAAGAATAATAAATACGAAATAACAATTAAGCATTCCCAAACCATACCCAATTACGCAACATTCACGCGATACCCCCCCTTCCCCCCCACTCTGCGACGCATTTACTCGAGTTCCCCCCGTGGGAAGATGCGGGCGGGTTTTTTGGTAATAATAGATTTTTGTGAGGTTGTTGATGTGGGGCACTCTATATGTAAGGGAAAGAATGACCCCCTGAAGGTCGTCGCGTTCGCGGGCCGACATTCCGCTCCAGCATCAACCCTTCGCTCACGCCGCCAGCACGCAGCATTGCCGTACGTTGGGGCATTGGAGAGGCGTGGCCGCGTGGCCTATGAGGGAGGGAGGAAACGGGGTCGCATTTTGTGATACCACTCCGTCTTCCCCGAAGTTGTGTTCGCCTCATGGGGCTAAATTGTCGAGACTTGCGTCCAGTCCGCGTCTCGAGACTCGAGACGCGGTCTGGATCATCTGCAGAGGGGGCTCGAAGTACGCGAATGCACTTCCCTGCTTTCAGATTGTTGCTTGGAGAGGCTAGTATTGAATTGCCTCCAAGCCTTAACACCGCCACGACGGACGTGAACGTTCCCGTTCACCCGTCCTTTTTCGTTGGTGGTGTGTGTGTGGTGTGTGTGTGTGTGTGGTGTGTGTGTGTGTGTGTGTGTGTGTGTGTGTGTGTGTGTGTGTGTGGTGTGTGTGTGTGGTGTGTGTGTGTGGTGTGTGGTGTGGTGTGGTGTGTGTGTGTGTGTGTGTGTGTGTGTGTGTGTGTGTGTGTGTGTGTGTGTGTGTGGTGTGTGTGTGTGTGTGTGTGTGTGTGTGTGTGTGTGTGTGTGTGTGTGTGTGTGTGTGTGTGTGCGTGCATGCGTGCGTGCGTGCGTGCGTGTGCGTGCGTGCGTGTGCGTGCGCGTGCGCGCCGTGGTTGTGCGCGACGAGAGGCCTTGAGTGCTCGATCCGTGCACCGAATTGATCGATCGGCGCACCGAACCGAACTTTCTGTGCACCGCAAGTGAGCGGAAAGAGCCGAACATTCTTGAGGGAACGCTATCATGCTACGCCGTCAAGGAGGATGTTAGCGTGCGTGGGCATAGTGATAATTCAAACTTTCTTACCGTATTATTTTTGTTGACTGCAAAATTGTCCGTGTTCTTTGCCAGTCCTTATTCCTTTTGTTGTTGTTGTCGAGTGCCGGAATGTGTGTGCGTGTTTGCAGTAATAGCGCGCATCAGTGTTATAGGCTGAGCTGTCTCGTTGTTCCTGGCGTTTACGCGCCCCGGAGACACGACCCGATTGCTTTTTACTCGCACTTAGTGTTTTTTGCATCTTTTTTGGTGTTCTCCGGTTTGCTAGAGTATTCCGTCCCTGTTGAACGGCTAGTGAATAGGTTGTGTTTGTAGTTTAGGCGAGAGAGAGTTCGGTTCAGCTGCATAAATGGGAGGGGGCTCATTTGTGGTTATACCTAGCTCCTTTCAGGTGCTTTTTTTTTTCGTTTGTTTGTTTGTTCCGCTGTTATTGTGGAAGGAGAGATGAAACGAGTGGTCCTCTTAAATTCTTTTCGGATTCGACTGAACCAAGAGGTCCAGCTAACCTTCTTAAAGGGGGGAGTTGTAAGGCCCACTTATGAGATTAGCGGCCAGGCGCCCGAGCTGCGCGTGAGAACCCGCCGCTCTGTCTAGCGACGTAGCACTGCCAACACTGCGCTGCTGCCGTCGCTAAGGGTCTCGGCCGCCGTTTCTCGAGCGGTTTACGTACGCTCCGAGGATAGGAGTGTTAGACGAAATTTAATCGCGTTGGAGGTTTAGGGTACAGTGACGAACCGGGCAACTAGACGGGTCTTGCGGCGAGACTGGGTCTCGGCCGTTGTTTCTCGAGCGGTTTGTGTACGCTCCGAGAAGAAGAGAGTTAGACGAAGTTAAGGAGCTCGAGTGATTTTTGCGCACTCGGAGCTAGCGTCTAGCGGAAATTACTCATGTACCCAGTTTTCCTGCTGTAAATAGCTGTATATAAACTCTTCGTTTCACTTAATTCACCCCAACGCCTAAAGTTCGTCAATTCGACCACCGTCTTCAAGAACTTCAACATCATCGCCCTGCCAGCCTCCTGCCAAATCAACCGGAGCCCGGGCGATTGGGTTCCTGATCGACACCGAACTTCGGGGAAACGATCTTTAGTCGCAGTGTCCAAGGATACAGGGCACGGGATGCTCCTTCAAGGCAGTTTGTCTGAGCAAGTGAGAGGCGGAGGTAGGGTACAGAGTACAGGACGTGAGATGTCACGAAATACTCCACGATGCGGAGAAGGTGAGTCTATTTTAGGCCTTCTTTGCGGTTATAAACGCGCTTGAGCGGATGGCAGACCTCAGAGATCTGGGAGTGGACAATTTGTAGTTGAGCAACAGCAGATCCATTGCGTGTGCGGGTGAGAACCCAAATTTTTAATGAATCCACTTGTGATATGGATTCAGCGCCAATTGGTAGCGTATAAAGAGTGATCCTGGTCAGGGCCTCGTGGTTTTACACCACTAAAAGGCCACATTTAGATGCAGATACGCTAATCCAGATGGAAGATGCATGGTTGAGAATGGTGTCACAGGCCATTTGTAAGGTTTCCTCGATATGTGCCGGACAACTGAAGTTCACCAAAAGGGTAATGTCATCCGCGTAGATGGCATACTTGAGGCCGTGGATCATGGCTATTCGAGGGGGCAGTGATTACATGGCAAGGTTAAAACGTGTAGGGGAGAGTAAAGAGCCCTGAGCGGCCCCTGATGTGAAATAGAAAGGGGTAACCTGTGAAACGGGTATCTTCTACCTTTACCACTTCCTGTTATGTCGTAGGGCAAGCAGTGCAATTCGAGAGGAAATCGCGAATGTAATTTTACATGCAGCGGCCACACCCCGTTGATGCCAATGAATCGAGGATAGCGGCAAGAGCAACCCGATCGAAGGCCTTTTCTATGTCTAGAGCTAGATTAGCGCGCAGTTGGGCTAAACTGGAAATTTTGTACACATTCTCTTTGATGCGGAGTACGGTATCTTGGCTGGAGAGGTGGGCTCGGAAGCCAGTCTGGGTGGCAGGCTGCGGAGCGTGATGCGTGAGATGCCACTTACGACGAGCGAGAGCCGTACGTTCGAGTAGCTTCCCGACACGCGAGGTTAGTGCCGTAGGTTGGTGGGCGTAAGGGGCAAACCAGGTTCAGAAATAACGAGTTTAGATGCGAAGCATCTCATGGTCGGGGCTATGTCCGTCCCTTGTCGTTGTCGAGGTTGCACCGTCCACACCCCCGCTGCGTATGCTCGGCCTTGCTGAATGCTCGGTCCCTTCTATGATCCTGGAGCGACAGTGTTGCCGGTGTCTTCCTGGGCCGGCACAAGACGAGCACCGTTCACGCGTCTTCGACCTTTCATCGTCGTCGGCAGCGGCGTGCGTCGGCGAGTCTCGGCTGGCCGCGATTACAAGCAGCCCACAGCCATCTGGGCAACGTGCATCACCTCATCTTCAGCAACTTTGGGGTTCATCTATTACAAAATATATTACAAATCACATCTATTCAAATTTCATCTATTACCAATTACATTTCACAGTACCATAACGCGGTCCTAATCAAAGCGGAACGCAAACCACAGCTCGACGTCACCTACGTTGAACATGATGTTGACAATGATTAAATAAATATAAACTCATACCCCATACAACGTCTCTCTCTCTCTTTAATGCCTCTCCACTCTAACACCCCCACCCCCCTCCAATAAAATTACACCCTCTTCCCGTAGGGGAACCCTGAGTAGTATGCGACACAGCCTTGGCGTCAACGCAGTTTCCCATTTCGTAGTTCCGGTAAGTGAAAAGTGTGGTAGTTACCATGTAAACCAAACGGTAAATATAACGGTACCTACGTACCTCAACATCATGGAAACTGATGAACTGAAAACTAATGGGCACTTGAATTGACCCCATGCCTGCTTCGCATACTATTCAGGATTCCCCTATGGGAAGATGGTGTAACTTTTTGAGTGTTTCGAACCTACTCGAATTCGGCCAGTTTCCCATATTAGATTGGAAACTTTGTTTGTTAATATTTGTTTGTTTAACTTTGTTACGTTAATATAAAATTGAAGCTCAAAAAAGATTTATTTGTATGTCTTTTCTTAGAAGCTTCATGCACAATGAACAAGAAAAAAACGTTACCCTATGTTTTAATTTGGTTTCTAGAGGAAAAAAAGGCGAAATGGGTAGCTAAGTGAAGTAGGCGCGTAACATCGATAGCTGCAATGGCGCCGTCCACGGCAGACCGTGATTGCAGCGCAAGATTTCCCTCTAGTATATATTAGTACGAAATTTATGGTTCACACATCTAAACGTATTCTACCGTCTTTTCCTCATCACCACTCACGGCACACAGCAACTCTACTGCTTCGTTTCACTTTCACCTCCACATCAAAGTCCTCAGCACCACAGCTTGCGGTGGGAGCAAGATCACACTTCCCGGCAAGTTGTCGTCACAATTCTCCTGGGAAATGGTGTGCTTGTGTCACGCATAGGGATTCTAAATATTACCTATACTGGAAACTGCCGCTATAATAGCACACCACCGTGGAAATTGTGGGCACTGTGATTATCGGAATTGGAGAGAGTGGCTAGTGCAGTACTATAAATTGGACTTCTTGACTGTGAAGTGTGTGTTAGTTATGTTTTGGGCATACCACTTTCTCACATTCAGTGGCTATGACCGATATGTCTAAATAACAGCGTGAATAGCACTTAACCCATGTTATAATGTTAGCGGGGAGATAAGGACTAAGTGGCAACTGCATGCACCGCAGGCGACAAGCGACGCGAAAAATGTAACCTAATGCAAGCGAACAACTGCACTGACAATTACTATATTCCCTAACGCGAAATTCGTGCGCAGAGCTAACTGCAATCTTTCCGGACACGGCTCATATCTGCTGCGTCTCGGAAAGTGATTGCGTGATATGCGAATGCAGGGCGGTACGTGCTACTCTGCTATTACCTCGCAGCGCGTCACCGTCCCCGCCGAGCATATTGTTGCAAGTCGTGTTTGAACCTCCCGCGCAAATGTCACGTGGTTCGCATGACCACGCGTGGAAGAGTACCGCTGGAGAGAGAATGAGGGGGAGGCAGTGAGAAGCATGGAGCCATGGCAGCGCGCGCCGCCCTACCCCTCCCATTTTATTTACAATGAGCATATCGTGCGAGCTCAGCAATCAGCCCTCCCCCGCACACTTTCGGCACACCTCCGCCATTTTCTTTGTCGTCACTCGCTCGGGTCCGATGACGACGCCAAACCACACTATCGTCCGGCAGAGTGTTGCGCACTGAAAATAAATACACTGTCGCCAGCTCCCTTCGTCATCCTTGCTCATCACTGCCGCTGGCTACTGAGCTGCTGCTGTCGGGGAAAAAGAGCGTGATAGCGACGGCCCCAGCTGTATATGTAATTTCTTTTAGAGAAAAGCACCTAAAGGCCGAGGATTGTGCAGCGTCCAGCATCCCTGCTCATGGCACAGCACCGTGTTAAACGAAACATCTGTGAACAAAGAATTACAAAAGGTTAACCAGAACAAAATAAAAAATTCACAAAAGGTTACAGATAGAGAGAGGGAGAGAGAGCTCCTGGAGAGCCGTGCTTCACTTGCGCGAGGAGAATTGAATTGGATTGGATTGCATTTGACTGAGTTGGATTGAAATGAATTAGATTGAATTGAATTGGATTAAATTCAGTTGTATTAGATTAGATTGGATGGGAAATTGTTTTAGAAGCAGTAAGTAGTCTCCCTTTTCCTTGTCGCTGTGGCCGGCTATCCATTTTGTTCCCATTGAGTTGCGACCCGCACGCGGACCTTGAGTAATCTTGGTGACGGTATTGGTGACACCGCGGACCCCGAGCCCCCATACTCACACTGTAACCGACAGTGGTAATGAGTTTTAAGGTGAAGCGTAGAAAACTCAAACGGTGGCCGTCGGAGCCCAGGTCAAGCTCCGGCGGATGGGCTCCCGGTCTTTTTTACCATACATGGAGCTCCGAGACCTCTCTCGGTATCCGGGTAACCCGAGCGAAGAAAGTACCCCCGTCCCCTGCTTATATACTATGCAGTATGGTATTTTCAACCCCCCCAAATGTGATCGGTCACCGAAGTATCATTCCCGTACTTCGCAGCAATCTCTCTCCCAAAGCCAACCAACTATCCTCGCTTCCTGATTATTGAATATGTTGAAAAAGAAAAGCTTCTTGCCTCTCTGTCCATATTCTTGGTCACAAAGTTAAGAGAAGGTATGATCGGTCAATCCTACAAAGCAAAGAAAGAGAGAACCGGGGAACTGTTGGTAGAAGTCAATACTTAGCAGCAGGCAACAAATCTCCTGAGTCAGACACACATCGCAGATCTTGACACCATGGTCACGCCCCACTGAAGCTTTAACTGCTCACAGGGCGGGATCTCAGATCCTGACCTCATGAATGAAACCGAAACCGATCTGCTGGATGGCCTGCAAAGTAAGGACGCAACAGCAGTGAGGCGCATAACGATATGCAGAGAAGAGAAAGAAATACCTACAAAACCCCTGATCTTTCGGCCATACATCTCAAACCCGCGGCGCTGTTTTAAGTGTCAGAGGTTTGGGCATAGTACCAACTCCTTCCGTGGCCGAATTACGTGTGCAAACTGCCCAGCACGATCATCCATCTGACAAATGCCCATCGCAAGCGCTCATGTGTGCAAACTGCCAGAGACGCCACGCGGCCTATTCTAGAACATGCTAGAAGTTCAAACAGGTTAAGGAGGTCATCAAGGGTTAAAGTCACTGAGAACCTTTCCTTCCCAGAGGCGAGAAAGAGGTTAGCCTCGTTCCCCCTGGGGAAGTACGCCGACGCAGCTCGCCGGGTTCCTAAGCGGCATCTCGTTTCCACGGGGACCCAGTTCAGCGAGACTGACCGCGTCCCCCCCCCCCCCCCCCCCCCGCCCCACACTGGGTTGCCTCAGGCAGCCCAACCCATCACCACACCGCTTGCTGAGGCAGCAGCAGTTGTGGTGCCAACCGTCTTAGTGTGGACTGATGCCACTCCCGCCTCTACCTCCCCGTCCTACAGTACGGTGGAGGGTGCCGAGAGGATGGACACCGATGGCCCCGCATCACCTCCCACCGCCACCGTACCGCCCGTGCCACCTCTGGCGCTCCCGCCGCCCGCGGCGGTGGCGGCTCAAACGAAGGGTCCCCCGAAGGGGGGCCAAGTCAACGGGGCCCGCTCCGCCGGGCACCCATTTGACAACTGACGAGGAGATGGATGTCGGGCCGTTCCTGCCGGCAACGCAGCGCAAGGAGCGGCCTCCGATATACAAGCCAACGGATAGGCCTAAAAAGCCCCTTCCGAGAGTACAAGCCCCGACACACACACACACGCACGCACACACACACGCACGTGGACGCACGCGCACACGCGCACGCACGCACGGACACGCGCACACGCACGCACACACACGCACTCCAATCATCTTAAAATGTAAATAACGAGAACAGAAAACATCATTTCGTGAAGCTGCAGAGGCCTCCTGAAAAATCTTGATTGTGTGTATGAGATGCTGCATGCCAATCAACCAAGTATCATGTGTCTCCAAGAAACTCACCTCAATTCCAAACAAATAAATTCCTTAACAGGTAAGAGCTATTCAGAGAGGACAGGTTTGGCTGCACACACTCTTCGGGCGGTGTGGCCATTGTCGCCAGGAAATCATTAGCATGCCACAGTCTCTCTTTAAACACTGTCCTTGAGGCTGTAAAAATGCGTACGATAATATTTAACAGGATCCTAACGGTATGCTCAATTTATAGCTCTCCTGATTTTGCACGTCTGTGCTCAGATTTCGAGGCACTGGTTGACCAGCTACCAGAACCATACATCGTAACAGGCGATCTTAATGCGCACAAGTCTCTTTGGGGCTCCTCCCAAATGAATGCCCGAAGTCGCCTGATAGAGAAGTGTACTAAATGCTTTTCAACAAAAACCATGGCTACATACCATAACTAAGGACACAATACATACTCCCATCTTGACTTGGCTATTGGTTCGGAAGTTCTCTTTGCTCTTCTCGGGTGGGGTGGGGGAACTGACCCATATACCAGTGACCACTTCCCCACCTCACTAACATATACATATATATAAAGGCCCATGTAGTCCATATTTCCATAACAGGTTTAATGAATCAAAAGCAAACTGGAGTACATTCACAGAACCATATAAAATACACTACAGATCCATAAAACACCTACACGTGGAGGAATCATCCCAACTCATGATGGCGCACATTCTCGACGCCGACAGAGAAATCATTCAACATGCCTCCGGAGCCGTGCGCAACCCGAGAAGGCCCTGCTGGAACGAGAATTGTAGGCGGGCCCGAGAGGCCCAGAACAAGGCGTGGCGTGTCCTTCGCCGGTACCCCAAGTCGAATAACCTCATCTTGTTTAAACGGGCAAAGGCCTTTGGATAGCGTGTACGTCTAGAGGCGAAAAGGGATAGTTGGCGCACTTTCCTTACAATCATTACCTGATACATAGACACTCACAAAATATGGAAAAGACTACGTAACCTTAAAGGGCAACATACACCTAGTGTGCCCCTGGTCAGTACATCAAGGGACACACCCGAAGCACAGGCTAACACACTTCCACAACACTTCCAAAAGTTTTCAGATCTGCACACTACACAAGCACTTTCGTGAAACATACAAATGCTTGTGAAAGGAAGTACTACATCACAATGCCAGGTCAAAATGTGGTTACAATTCTGAATTTACACTGTATGAGTTGAGGGATGCCCTGAGCACATGTACACCTTCAGCTCCAAGGCACACATAAGATTACATAAAACATGATACAACACCTACACCCAGATACTCTTGAAACACTTCTACACCTATACCACAACATACGGCTTGCGGGGAAGATTGCAAGGTCTTGGAGGGAGGCTATTGTAAGAGTATTTCCTCTCCTGAAGGACGAGGAAATACCCTTCTTCTTCCCCAGTTATGGACTCATCGCCCTCACAAGCTGCCTGTGCTGCAAGCTTCTCGAGAAGATGATCAACAGGAGACTCGTGTACGTTTTAGAGTACAATGGTCTTCTCGAGGGCTCCCAGGCTCGTTTCAGGGTGGGGCGATCCACAAGCGACCAAGTCATGTACCTCGAGTCGTACATCAAGGATGCGTTTGTCCCCAAACAGTTTTGTGCTACGGTCTTTTTTGGATATTGAGCGAGCCTGCGACACCACTTGGCGATACGGGATACTTACGACCTAAAAGCATTCAGTGTTTCGGGCAGTATGTTTAACTCTCTTTATAGCTACCTGGAGGAACGACCCTTTCGTGTAATAAGTGACACTGCCCCTTCAAATGTTTTCGTGCAGGAAAATGGCGTGCCTCGAGGTGGCGTTTTCTGCTGCACATTGTTCATAGTCAACATGAACTCACTTCGAAAGGCGTTGCCACGAACCATTTCCTGTAAAATGTTTATAGATGACGTGCAAATATCTTTTAAATCGTGCAATATGTCAGTAATCTGCGACCGCAAGGTCCAGGTTAGTATCAGTAAACCAGCTGTCTGGGCTGATCAGAAGGTTTGTAAGCTGGACCCACATAAGAGCACTTGTTTTGTGTTTTCCAAAAGGCGTGGGATCAGGCCAGACTGTAGACATCAAACTGAAGGTGTCCTGATTCCGGTCAAAAAAGAACAAAAGTTGCTAGGTATATTTCTTGATGAAAAACTTTCTCCAATCCCCCATATGACACAACTGAAACAGAAATGTCTTAAAGCAACGAATGTTCTCAAGGTCTTGTAGGATCACTCGTATGGTACTGACAAACAACTTCTTGCTGCGGGCGTTTACCATTCTGGTAGGCTCGCGGTTCGACTATGGGAGTGTTGTATATGGTTCAGGAAGGGAGACAGCTTTAAAAATGCTAGACCCAGTGCAGCACTAGGGCCTTCGGCTTGCGTCTGGTGATTTCCGTACCAGTCCTGTGCAAAGTCTTTACGTCGAGTCCGACAAATGGTGCTTAGGGTACAAGCGCAAGAATGTCGATTTATTGTACGCTTTTAAAACTACAGCAATGTCTCACAATCCCAGTTAATGTATTAATGAATGATACATCTACACCCGAAGTTTTTGTATATCGTTCATCTATTTCTGCACTATTCTCGCTCAGGGAAAGGGAGGATGCTTCTGAACTTTCTGTCTCGTTTTAGACATTTTCAACACATCTCTCATTCATTGTGTAGCCCCATCGCATTTTCGCCCTGTATTATGTGATTTGTCTTTTACTCAATTTAAGAAAAACACGATACCCACAACTGCCATTTTGCAGTATTTCATGTATCTCCAGGAGGAATGTGGGGTGAGAGAATTTTTTATTGATGCATCAAAACGCCCACTGCGGTGTGTTGGGCTGCACACTGTCCCAACTTCAGTGCTTCTAAAAGCATCAATCTGAAGTGCCGCATTTTTACTGAAGCATACGGTATAATTCTCTTTTAAATCACATTTTCGAACATAATATCGCTGAGTCCATCATTTGAACAGATTCACTAAGTGTCGTGCATATATTATCATCCCAACGGTCTTCAAAAATTATGCTGTCAATCTGGTTTTTAAAATGTTTGATGTCAGCTAATGCCTCAAATCTGAATGTGACCGTCTGCTGGGTTCCAGGCCACGATGTGATCGCTGGCAATGAGGTGGCTGATGAAATGGCCACCGCTGCTGCACACAGAAACACCCTAGACACAGCTACAGTACCCTACACTGACCTCAAGCCGCTCATCAGAGAACACCTAAGTACAACAAGGCAAACACAGTTGAGTGAACTATCAGACAACAAACTACATGTAATAAAGCCACAGTTGGGATGATACACAACTGACTCACTAAACAGACACAACAATGTGACCTTACCAAGCTACGGATAGACCACACACAGGTAACACACTCCCACCTGCTCTCTAAATCACCAAGCCCCATGTGCAGGAGGTGTAGAGAAGCGCTATGCGTAATTTATATGCTCATCCAATGCAACGCACTCGACATAACACGACACAAACACTTTCCACAGCAATACAGACAACACATCCCGTATCACCAATAATACGTTTTAGGAGACGAGCCCATGTTTTCCATCAAGCATGTTTTTAAGTTTCACACTGATATGAAGTCTTTATATCTCGTCTATTACCATGCATTATGCCAACCTGGTGCTTTACACCAGTCATCTTCATTACCTTGTGTTTTAATTAATTTATTTTTACTGAAATGATTTACTCTTACATTCATGTCGCTTAAATGAAGTAACCATTCTTTGGCGCACTTGGCCCTCAGTTGGCCTTACGCCATAAAAATCCAAACATCATCATCAGTTGAAAATTTCGCGTCGCTCGTCGCCGTGGCCGCATGTGGTCAATGAGGCAACATACATGGCGATTCACCAAGGTGGGTTTTACTTGCCATATAAAGCATCCATGCGATTTCGCAATGCATTCTGTGCGCTTACTTTCGCCAGTACTATTCGCCTCTATATCTATTTATATCTGCTCGGGCTAAACAAATACATACAAACAAATAAACATTCTTGCATTTCTAGCTGTTGCATCTCCTTCGTCTGCGAATGCGCGTATGAAACAATATTGAGTGGAAGCAAAAAAAATTAAGACAACATAAAAAGCTTATTTCCAACTAAAGTTTACCAGAACACTATGTATGTAGTGAGTTATAAATGTATGTATTATGTTATAAATATATCCGGGACGGAACGCTGTATCTCGCGGCGTCAGCAAATGCGAGACGCCTGCTTTTTTATATTTCAACCGCAGAATGAATTTCTCATAAAACAGTATTTTTGTACAAATCAAACTTTATTAAAGGCGCACTTTTGGCAGCAGTTTTTTTTAACAAAAACGCAATTTGCGTAGCCACAAAGTGGTTGCCAGACGCACCACGCCGCACTTCCGTTTAACAACACAATATGGCGGCACCCATGGAGCCATGGAGCGCTTTCTCAGAATCTGGCGCTAGTGCCAAGTGTATGGTGTGTTGAAGAGATGCCATGATGATACCACGCTGTTTTTCCCACATGATTAGCTTAAGAAACTGCTAACACTTATGCGCGAATTAAGCCCAAATTTAGGCTCATAACTAAACGTAAGCAATTTCGAAGTACCTAACTGTGTGTGTTTACTACGTATTATATGCTTTTGACACGTCTTCTTACTCGCATTCCTGTACAATAAGCATGCATAAGTAAAAGACAACACAAAAAAGCAGGGGTGGAGGCGCCAAATTCCGTTTCGGTTTCTTTTTCTCAGGGGCGTCAGGCGTATGGGAGCTGATGAAGTAACTGCACTCAATCCCAGCTTGGCCTCGGTTATTTCGTCAGTTTCGTTGTTTGGCGGCTTATCTACCTCCTTTGCGCGGCTCATTCACTCAGGACTGCCCGGTGGCACGAACAGAGCCGCCGTGTACTGTTTTCAAGGATTCTGTTCACTAGGTGCCCACAAGAACTGCTCTCGATTTTAACCCGCTGTCAGCCAGTCATGTCATGTTACGTGAAATATTTTGCTTTGCAGGTCGCCTCTTTTTGAGTATATGTTTAATATGGGTAAATTAGAAGCAAAGAACGGTCCGAAACATAGTACGAGGGCAACGGTACAATTGACATCTTGTTGACGTCTGATGTTACATACTTAATGAACACCGTTTTGTTAGAGTTAGAGCTAGAACAGGGGCGAAATAGTAACGTTAATAGTAACAATAATAAATTTCTATGCCTATTGAGGTGGTTCACTGGAGAAGGAAAAGCCGAAGACCGAAGGTTATCCCGTACGCTGTTTTACGAGATTTCGATTGCTGCATGCTCGTTCATGTTCCTTCATGATGCATGCTAAAACGTGCAGTCTGAAAATTTTGAAAATATAGTGCTTCCGTGTGCAGTCCTCCTGTTGTTTCGCATAAAACATTCATGTAACTCGATGGATCAGCGAAGGTATTACATTTTTTTTACGGGCGAAGGCCCTTAGGGGCTCGTACCGTTGGCGTTTCCTATCACCGTAGTAGTAAGCGTCGTCTCATGTAGTCATACAACCAGAACACCTTGATACTCGTATACGCCTAACGCTAGAATGTAACGCGTACTAAAAAACGCTGGTACCTCGTCTACGCCTCGCTCTGGAACGCATCGTAACGCGTACTAAAAACAGCAGGACACTAGTTTAAGCCTCTCGCTGGAAGGCTTAGTAACGCGTATTAAAAAACACCGGACAATCGTTTACACCTCGCGATGAAACGGTTCGTAAGGCACTCGTTTACGCCTCCCGCTAGAACGCTTAGTGCTTCATAGACGCGACGCTTTTACAGCAAAGCAGTATAGCTCTACCCGCAAACAATTTCATCTCAGTTGACAAAAACGCCAAGGCACGAAGAATATAATTGTACACTGCACGCTGCGCCCCTCCCCAGGTTTCGCGTTACTGGAGATGGCCGGAGATTTTTTTACCTGCACGTGTACTTACACTCCGATATGGCCACCGTATGTACCTGCACATAAAGAAAATATCACCCTTTGCAACACACAACACATCTTCTACGCGCCTTCGCTATTGGACGGAAACGGCCACTTCCGTTCGCGCTGACAATCAGGACAACCGTGCCTGAAGGTCTGAAATGACCGGTTTTGACCGAAAATCCGTTTGTTTATGGAAGCCGCCATGGGAGCAGCTCGAGCTTATGTACATATGCGCATTCTCGGGTTGTAATGGCCATGACGTGTATTTTGTGCAAGGCGAAGCCGACCATCAATATGTTCCTCCACTCACAAATACGTGAATTTGAGTGTCCCTATAAAGTACTTATGTACATGATTAGTTAGGGATGTCATGCCAGTCCTTTAGAAATTTGTATGCTTCCACTTCAGCGTGCTCACAGCGACAATGGTGAGCGTCGAAGTTAAACTACCACAGCCCGCTGACGGTAATGCTGTAGCTGATTTGATTCGTCGGCTAATGCTCATTCAGGCTGGGGTCACCAGAATTCTTGTTTGCATGAAAAATGATGCAAATAAGGCAAATAATACATACAAAATAATGCATCATATTGCCAGCACCTGTAGGTATCGCGTACCTCGTAGCTCACTCTGTTGCAATTGCGTCAATGAAAAAGAGACAAATTTGATATTGAGGGCCTTGCACTCTCATCCCTTCGCCGGTTGTGTTTCAGACATGAGAAGTAATAAGTACCAGCTAAACCCCTCAGAAAAATCCTGTACACATACGTCACTACATCCCTTTTCATAAGTGCACCACAAACAGTACGTAACTCTTTGGCAAGGGGCGAACATGTTAGCGATGCTACTCAAACAAGTTATATTTCCACACCAGAAGTCATGGCAGTCCTGTATGCAAGTTTATTGTGCTAACAGACAGGCTAACATTACCTAAGCACGATTTGAAGGAAAGGAACTGACCCCATTCCCGAAAAAGAACTGTAGAGGGCTAGACGGCCTACAGGCGAAAACACTGCGACTCTTTCATGGGGTTCCAAAGACCACATCTACTGTGGGAACCACGACAGAAAGTAGACATGTTCCGTTTCCTACCTCGAGGCACTGGAGCTATGTCGAACCCAACTGCGCATTGTGACCAGACAGTGTAGGCTTCCACTTGGAGGGGTCTATGTGCCCAGGCTCCAGCTACCTTCTCTTCACCCACCATTGATGTTACCTCACATGAGAAGCACGACTATGCCTGGAATACACGTCTCTGGATGTAATTGACCCTAAATGCAGCTTCAAGATACCTCCTCAGTTCAGCAAGCGTGAGGAAGCGGTATTACACCTACTACGCCGAAACATGGCATGCACACTGCAGTTCCTCTTCAAAAATTCAGTGGTACTCGTCACCGCTCTTTCCAACATGCCAGATAACAGAAGATATCAAACATATTATCAGCATCTGTCAAAACTTCACAGGTGCTGGGACAGACTCTCCTTACACCTTTGCTTTTGGGCCCTCGATGAGACCCACGCCAGGCAATGCGGGCTACCACAGCTCTGTTGGAATTCTCGCGTAGTGTCGACTTGGGCGAAGTGTTGGGTATAACTTCACTGCAGACTCGGCGTATGTCCTTGGAAATTTCTGAGCATCATGTAATTCTTTCACTATTTATTCATTTGTTCATTTATTTGATTTCACCAAACCATCATGCTTTGTTGCTTCATATGGCCTAGCATGCTAAGTGAAATTCCTCGGCTAACCTTGCTTCTACCATTAAACGAATGCTCACTCTCCCGATCTCTGTAAGGCAAAGGTTGGAAGGTTAACGAAGTAGCTGTCCGGCTGGCTGTGCTACACATGAAGTGGGAAAATGGGAATTGTACAAAGACAAGTTCGAAGAAAAGACTATGGACAAAAAGGGAAAGGGATAGAGAGAAGGAGGGAGGGAGAGAGAGAAGGGGAGTGCGTTTTTCAATAAAAACGAGGTTAGCAGAGCCATTTCGTTTAGCTTGCTAGGCCATATGAGAAAACAAAAACACGGGGGTCTATCTATTAAAATGAATAAATAAAGGATAGTGAGGGAATTCTCACGCTTTTTCAAGCACACGTACAGGGTCTGGGAGTCAAACAATTCACAACACTTAGGCCAGGTCAGTGCTCCGCACGAACAGAGCTTGGATTGTCGTACCGCATAGCGTGGGTCCGAGCCTGGGCCGCAGAACTGCCCTCTGTTCTAGGCCTGCGTGGTGCGACATACACATATGTAAGAAGAGTATGCCTTTGCACTGGCAATTTTTAAGGAATGCAGAAGACATGTTCGATATCTTCTGTTACATTTCATCTGAAACAGAGTGGAGAAGAGTCCCGCTGAATTTTGAAGAGGAAATGCCATGTGTATGCCACGTTTTGACGTAGGCGGTGTAGCACTGCTTCCTAACGCTTGCTGAGCCCAGGAGGCATCTTGAAGCTGCATTTGAAGTCGATTAGATGCGGACGCGCATATTGAATCTTGTGTCTGTTCAGATGCACGGCCACGTGAATAGACGGCCACGTGAGCCATGAGGCTGGGTGTTAAGTCTCCCACCACCACAAACCGTATGTTATCTGTAGTGGCATTAAGTCCTGCTGTGCGTGCATGCCCGCTCCATTCACCCCCAACCGCTGCCTGCCTATACCGGCCACGGGGGATAGGCGCCTATCCTCTGGCGAAAGGAGAATGGAACACTTTATATGGACCAGACTAGGCCGTAGTCTCGACGCTATAAATTCAACGACAACTGTGAATTTACCGAAAGTCCTTTCTGATTGGCTTTAACTTCTGGTAACGTACTTCTGAGTTACAAAGCGGTTGTGTGTGGTTTTGTCATTTTCGCCTTTCATGACGCATACTGGCACCAGCTCTAAATTGTGCCTTATTTCTGCATGAAATGCATGATTCCCGGTCGGCAATGAAAAACAGGACGAAATGAAGCGGACGTGACAACGTATGCATGCCTTTGCTATTCAACATAATGGCTTGTATGTCACGCCCTCTCTTTGATTGAGTGAGAAGCCGTGGCGTAGTATAACCAGTTGGCGGGAACGCTTACGCCATAAACAATGGCAACTTCAGCCTGTTTAAAAGGACGTCATGCTTGAAAACACCTTGCAAATGGCGGCTCCTATCGCGGTGAGACAGGGTTGATTGATTTTTTGATAAGCTGTTTATGTGAGGAGGTCATAAGACCCTGACGGGGGATGGGGGAGAGTGGGGAAAGGAAAACAAATTAGCAAAAAAGGTCAGAAAAACCATTTGCACTTCATGTCCCATTAAAAAGTCAGTGTCACGAAATCACTGCCCCATAATGGGCTGAGTCAATCACGAATCAAACGGCTTATAGAGACCATTCTCAAGAGAGAATTCTAAAATTGCCTATAATGAAGAGGGATTAGAACGCATTTGGCGATTATTGTCCTGTTCATCGCGCGGGATGGAGTGTAGTTTTAAAAGTTCCGAACGTCCTTGTGAAAAGGCAGAGCACATCCAGATAATGTGACAAAGATTGGAAACGACTGATTCCCAGCAAAATATGCACTTTGGAGTATATGAACTACAAAGATAGGTCCATTTAAAGAGAATATCGGGAGTATATGCACAGTTGGCGTAGATCTTGTTAGCAATAACTGCTCGTTTTCTGGGGAGCCGTTTTAAAGGTGTGAGGAAACACACATGGGAGGATTCCCGGAGGTGCTGACGACTAAGGATCTTTGCTTTGCGGTAGTTTTCAGGGAAGGTCGCGTCCTGTGGGGGTGGGTCAGAAGAAACTATGGGGGGACGTGAGAGACTCCCCCTGGCAGCCATGTGAGCTAACTGGATCCCTGTGTCACCCTCGGTGTGCGCCGGGATCCAAATCAAACGAACAGTTAGTAATTCTTGCCGTAGCTCCTGAATCTTTCTCAGTATAGTAGTGGCAGTAGCGTTTGGGCTGAAGGAACAATTTATTCACGAAGTGCAACGTGAGAGTCTGTTATAACGCGTAGTTTGGTTTGAGCAAGCGACGGGCGATTCTCTTGGATGATTTAAAAGGCGCCTAGAACTCCGAAAAGTTCGGCTTCTGCTACTAGGCCAAGGATTTGTGAGATAGTGCAGGACCCATTCAGGGGTGGAAATTCAGGGCAAGCCCAAGCTACCGCTGCGGCATTATTGGCCACTGCTGCGTCTGTGAAAACGTCTAGTTCGTCAATGGCTTTGTCTTGCCGTACGGGGCTAACAAGATTTTCTCTAGCAGCCGCGTTGGAGCGCTGTGTAGGCCGTCGTCTAATGATTTCAAGTGGTGGACTTTCTCATGGGGGGATAGTACCTTGAAAGGGTGCCTCCTCAGAGACGCTGTTCAACACGTCCCATTTCAAGATTCCTTGTCCTTGCGGTGAGCATTCTAGGCGCCTTTGAAAACGTAGCTGAGTTTTCTCCATGAGTTGTCGTAGCGGGGGAAGAGGGTCTTCCAACTCTAGAAGATCATTTCCGCTGTGTCGAGGGACACCCGTGATAGTTCGAATGATAGGACGATTTAGTATCTCCAGACCGCGCAGATTGCGGGAGCTGACGTTATATATTGGCAAACCGTATGTTAGCCGGCCATGGGTCACTGCTCTGGCGAGAATTTGACAAGAGGCTTGTTGTGAACCACCGTAATTGCTTGAGATGCGAGTAATAAGATGCATCGTTGCACGCCAGGTGGTACGAAGGCAACGAATCTATGCTTGAGGGCTATTGCAGCTGCTCAGTTGGAGACCGAGAAGTCGGATGGTTCCGTTTTGGGATGAAATTGATGTACCGGCGAAATGAAGGGTCAATATGTGAGACAGATTAGTTTTACGTTCACCGTTCATGCTGACAAATTCCGTCTTCGGTGGTGGGAAAGGGCAAATAATTTCTCCGACCTTCGGTGACGTGAAATCTCTGAATCTGCAGCAGGCGCAGTTCCGCAAGACGCCCAATTGAAAACTGTTTTCTAGCAAAAGAAATAATGCTTTTTATCGTTTCGAGTCAGCAATAGGCCTCTTTAGAATAGAGGAAGCCGGCGTTGGGAGCCTCCAAGAAGTTGTATGAACCCAAACGCAAGGCACTCGCGCATGGCAAGTTTTCGAACAGGGGCGCCCCCAACAGCAAGCAACCGGCTTCCATTGCTCGGGTCGGCTCGGGTGATGGGAACTTTAGGCTTAGCGTCGTGGCGGATATTTGATCGCCGCTATCAGTGAAATTGCGAATGAAAATCCGTAACACAACTTTTCACCACACTATCCTCCCCTTTCTGGCATTTGGAACTTAATTTCAGCTATGGCTGCCACTTGAGCGATCGGTGACCAAGACATCTGCGTAGCCAGTTTCGATGCTCCCGCGCAGGTAGCGCTATCTTTCGGTCGCTCGGCGCACGGCGCGATGCGGCGACCGGTCGTACCGCCGAATCCCCGCGGCCGGTCAGAGTAGGCTTAGCATCACGGCAAATATCTCATCGCCGCTGTAACGAGGCAAGCACCATCTGCCTTGAAGACGAAATGTAAGAACGCAGGCGCCCATCTGCAGTGTAAAATGGAGAGCGTATAATAACCCAGTTGCGGTTTCCAGACGGGGGGGTGGTACGGCAGGCTCTGCGTTTCCGGGAAGTTCGAGGTCTCCCTTGCTGGAAAGGGTATAAAAGGAGAGGAAAAAGCGCAGCGGGAGACGGCCCTCACGAATGGTCAAGTGCTGTGTTGAACTCCAACCTCGCTTGTCCCACGACGATGCGTCAACGTATGTGGCAGCGCCGCAGCCCTCGTTCACGCAAAGGCCCTGCGGACAGTTAGTCGCGTCGAGAGCAACCTTAGACGCTTGAGGCGGCTTTTCTGTCATCGCCTGCCCAACCCCCTGTCGGACTTGAGCATCCTCCGGAACCAACAAACTGTCGTCGTCTCCTTCAGTAATGTAATCCCGGGTGGCCCGTTAAAATGCACTCGCGACAAGTGGTACAGGGCCAGGGTAGCATCATTCCCAGCTAAAACATAACGAATAAACCAAAAAAATTACGCGCGCAGCAATGCCGCGACCGGCGCGATTGTTTGTTCAGGCTCGCATGAACGGATAATCGCCCATAACCCGGCAGAAAAATGGTGCAACCGGGAGCTTGAAGAGAAACCACGAAGCTTAAAAGAGAGGTTCGTCGGGCTGTTTCGCCTGGCGGTCTCGAATAAATGAATAATAGCTGGTGCTGAGGAGCCGCACCGTAATTCGAGAAATGACCACGACTCTGTATGAGGTGCGGCCGCACGGTCCTCCCCCCATTTTTAGAGGCAGGGCGGACGGGGATTTGGAGGACTGGATCCGACCTAATGAGACGTACGCGGCTGCAGTAAATTGAACTGATACACAAAAAGCCAACAGCCTCGTAATTACCTTGGAGGAAGAAGCCAGTCGTTGGTACAGCTCTGTACTGCGGGAAACATCGGTAAAAAGGCCGCTGAAGACGTGGCAGCAGTGGCAGGAAGCTCTGTTCGAGGCTTTCGCTGGAGAGAACGTCCAAGATTGGGCGTACATGCAGCTCCAAGACCGACGGCAGCAGTCAGGAGAGACGCCCCGGGAATACGTATCCAGCATACTTCACCTCTGCTCGCGCGCCAACACAACGATGACCGACGCAGAGAAAGTGCGCTGCCTACAGCGGGGAATCAGGCCCGAAATGATGGAGAGGATAGCCATCATAAACCCAAAGACCCCGAAGCAGTTTCTAGCACATCTGCAAAGATTAACGCACGTGGGGACAATCGCTCAACACGCCATGGCAGCCATGCCCACGCACGCCTTGCCGGGCTTCGTTGCGTCATCCCCCTTCTGGGAAGAACGCGACCGCAGAGATAAGAGGGTCCCCACTGCGGAACAATGTAACCGCGAGGGCGATAACAGACGGCTAGAAGCTCCGACACCTCCGTCGGTAACAAAATAAATGTTCGGGGACCTCCAAGAAAGCGTGAAAGCACTGGCAGAGGCTGTAGAGAGATTATCCCGTCCCCCGCCTTGCAGGTTCCAACCACGGCTGTCACGAAACCAATCGCGACAACCGCGCTGCTACACGTGTGGTCGTACTGGCCCCATGATGCGACAGTGTGGTCAGCCACCAAGAGAAAATACGGCTCCTACGTACACCCAGCGGTCGGGAAACGAGGCCCCGGGGTTCAGGAGCCCGACCCCAGGCGACTCAAGGCAGCTCTTCTGGTGCAACGTACGTTACGCACTCCCATCTCATCATCGTTCCTGTTACGGTCAGGGGCAAACGCACCACGATGATCGTCGACACAGGGGCATCGGTTAACATTGTTTCAAGGAGTTTTATGACCCATTTGGGTTTGTCAATGCTCTTAGCCACCGCCGTCGGGAGGGATAATAATGGAAAGCTTGTAAGCGCCGCGGGAGAGGTGAATCTCACCCTGCACGTCGACCGAATGGAGACAGAGGAGCTGTTTCTAGTACTTGACACGTTCCCTTACAATCTGCTATGTGGGCTCCCGTGGTGCAGGAGTACGGAGAAGGTGTTGATCTTTCCGCAAAAGGTGATTACATTCTGTGGACACAGTGTGGAGCTTTCCCTGAGTGATTCGGGTACAGAATTCGAAGCACCCGACAACTGTTTGTTGTCATGACACTGGTCAAATCCCACCGCTCGCAGAAGTCACACTGACTGGCACAGTTAGCATCGACGGGACCTACCTTTTCGAGCCGCTGCACCCAGCCCAGACAGAACTCGCCCAAATGTCGCCCGAGCCCTGATTTACATTCGTAACAATACCACGTTCATTCAGGTTGCAAACCCGACTACGGCTCCCGTAACTATCGTCAAAGGTGGAGGGGTCGCTCAGGCAACACCGCTATTGGATGCTGAGATTTGTGTTAGGGCTCCGAGCGGTCGCAGCGTTGGCGTAGGCGAAGTAAAGTATGGTGCAAGTCCCGAAGAACCCATCGGGCAGAAGTTCAGGTCATTGCTTGAGGAATACGGCCATCTTTTTTTCTGACTCCGGCGTGAATCTCGGCCACACCGACACAATCGAACACGAGATTGACAGCACTGGCTCAAGACCAGTGAGACAAAATCCGTACCGCAAATCAGCAGCAGAACGACAAATAACCCAGGACCAAGTAACAGATATCCTAGGGAAGGGCGTCATCGGAGAGTCTACGAGGCCATGGTCGTCTCCTGTAGTGCTCGTCCGAAAGCGGGACGGACCATGGCGATTCTGTGTGAACTACTGAAAGCTGAAAGCCGTCGCCAAAAAGGACGTTCATCCGCTTCCCCGCGTCGGCGACGTTTTGGACATGCTCTAAGGGTCCCGCTTTTTCACAACGCTAGACATGGCATCCGGATATTGCTAAGTCCCTAAACGAGAGGCGGACAAGCAGAAGACGGCTTTCGCTACACGAGTCGGACTGCACGAGTTCAATATGGTTCCCTTTGGTCTTTGTAACGCACCAGCCACATTCGAACGCATGATCAACAGAGTGCCGGCAAGTCAGCTGTGGAAAGTCTGCCTCGCGTACCTGGACGATATCATATTCGTCTCACAAAGGGCGGACGACCACCTACGGGACGTACGAAAGGTCCTCTATGCACTGAGCTCCGCGGGACTACGCCTCCAGCCCAAGTAGTCCCAAGTGGTGGTCGAAATCACAAAATACCTCGGACACATCATCTACGGAAAGACTGTCCGGTCTGACCCCAGCAACATACGCGCAGTCGTGCAGATCTCTGAGCCCAAGAATGTTAAGCAAGTCCGCAGCTTCCTGAGTACAGAGGTTTTGTCAAGAATTTCGGCCAAATTTCTAAGCCACTCACGGAACTCACAAAAGGAGACAGGAGCTGGCAGTGGAACAACGAGTGCCAGTGGGAGTTTGAGAAACTCAAATATCACCTGACCTCCTCAACTGTGCTCCAGCTGTTCAACCCTGAGTTGTAGTTGAAGTCCACACGGGTGCGTGTGGGCACGGGATCGGCGCGGTTCTTGTCCAGAGGCACGGCGATAAAGAGCACGTCGTCAGCTACGTGAGCCCCCACATGAATGACGCCGAGAGGAATTACAGCACGACTGAGCAGGAGCTTCTCGCAGTGGTGTTTGCAGCCCGACAATTTAGGCCCTACCTATTTAGGATACGCTTCACCGTTGTCACTGAACAGGCACGCTTGACGTGGCTAATGACAACAAAAAACCCCAGTGGTCGCCTCACACGATGGAGCCTACTACTTCAAGAGTTCCACAGCACTCTCAAGCATAGGCCGAGTAGCAGGAATTAAAATGCTGACACCCTTTCCCGTCTTCCACATGACGCCGCGCCACCATTTGAAGAAAAAATGCCATTGTTCATCGCCGATGACCAGAGAAGCAGTAAAAGAAAGCTATAGGAAGAGGACCCTTTTCTAAAGCCAATTATCGGTCACTTGTACAGTCCCAAAGAAACAGCCACAAGGAAAGTTCGACGTGCTGCCAGAGCGTTTAGTCTGGTAGATGGAGTGCTCTTCAGGAGAGCCAAGGGTAACCAGGAGCACAATCTAGGTTTAGCGGTGCCCAGGAATTTTTGACGCGAGATTTTGTTGTGCTGTCACAACGACGTAACAGCAGGGCACTTGGGTATGAGAAGAACCTGCATAATATTCGCCATTGATACTTCTGGCCGAAATGTTTTTGGATATCACAAGTACATTTCATTTGTCCGGACTGCCAGACCTGGAAGACACCGCCCACAAGGTCAGCCGGCCTGCTGCATCTCCTTCCGCCAACTCAGCGACCTTTCCAGAGAGTAGGGATGGATTTCCTCGGTCCTCTGACGGCATCGGCCCATTGAAACCGACATGTCGTCGTAATGACAGATTATCACACCAAATGGGTGGAAACCGTCGTGTCGCCAGAGGAGACGGCGGCGTGCGCAGCAAAAGCCGTTTTGGAGGCAGTAGTTCTTGGACATGGTGCTCCAGTGCAGGTTCTCACAGATAGGGGACGCCACTGAGTGGCAGACATGACAGAGGATCTATTTAGCCTCACCAACACCAACCGCGCCCGCACAGCAACCTACCACCCTCAGACAAACGGCCTGTGCGAACTGTTCAACCGGACAGTCGCGGAAATCCTCAGCCAGCATGTCTCCTCCAACCACCGCGACTAGGATGAGTTTCCACCTTTCGTAACGTTTGCCTACAACTCCTCGGTGCACAAGACTACCCGCTATTTCCCCTTTTTTCTACTATATGGGCACGAACCAACACTTCTCATCGACGCAACACTCCAAGTTAGCAAGGGACAGAGGGTGGCACCATGTAATGAAGAATTCCTGCGTCGCTGGAACAAGGCCAAGGAGCTGGTACTGGAACGAGAAAGGGCACAGGAGACAAATAAACGCCGCTACGACCAGTGCGCTGAACACAGGATTTGAAGCCGAAAGTATAGTATTCAAAATGAAATAAATGGCAAAGTGACTACTCCAGTCAAAAAGCATAATTTACACAGGATGTTCGAAATTTTACATCACAAAGAAACCACGAAAACACAGCTTGTGCATAGTACTTATATTTTAACAACTCATTGTAAAAAATGTCCACATATGTATTATATAACACAGAAAAAAAAGATACAAAACAAGCTCACTGCCATTACACAAGGGGTGCTTTTGTGGAATGGAATTAAAACACATAATTGCAGCTGTACTCTATGCTTCTTCGACGGGACAGCACAATTAAGAGTGTAAGGTCCACTTATGAGATCAGCGGCCAGGCGCCCGGGCTGCGCGTGGGAACCCGCCACTCGGTCTGGGGGCTCAGCACTGTGGACTCTACGCCGCAACCGTCGCCAATTCGTCACGGCGCGCACGGGAGACGGATTGTCCGGCCCACCGAATACCACGGGGATAATCTCCCATTGAGAAGGCAGACGGCGCCGCCGGGTTGCGAGAATCGTCGACGTGACGCGCGCAGGGGTGGAATTACCGGCGTCGAAGCGCGCGCCGCGCGAGATACCATTGTAAACGCGCCCCGGTCGGCACGGTGCACTGTCGCCTCCTTTCGCTCTCACCCCGCGCGGTCGCGCGCACTTCCTCGTCCGCGGGCGTGCCGTTGACCCAAAGATGGCGGCACCTCATTGAATATTCCGTAGCGCGCTGAGTGACAGCTGTCTACGTGAATTTGGGCACTCCCTTACGCGTGTACGAACGCTACAGGGGCGTTCCCGAGAGAGTGTGATCTCGAGGGATAATAAGGCTGAACTTGGCCGTTAGAAATCGTTCTTGTCTGAGCGCTGAGATGGGCAGTTCCCGGCGGGACAAGGAGTCTCGACCGTTAGTGCTAGGTTCGGATTTGTGAGCCCCATAGGCTAGATGTTAAGGTCGCGTCGGAAGTTTAGGGTACAGCGGCGTACCGGGCAACTAGACGGATCTTGCGGCAAGACAGCGTCTCGGCCATCGTTTCTCGAGCGGTTTGCGTAAGCTCCGAGGATAGGAGTGTTAGACGAAGTTTAATCACGTTGGAGTTTTAGGGTACAGCACCGTACCAGGCAACTAGACGGATCTTGCGGCGAGACAGAGTCTCTGCCGTCGTTTCTCGAGCGGTTTGCGTACGCTCCGAGGATAGGAGTGTTAGACGAAGCTGAGAAGCTCAAGTGATTTATGCGAACTTGGAGCTAGCGTCTAGCGGAAGTTTGAAGTTTTTCCTTTTAATACTCATGTACCCAGTTATCTTACTGTAAATAGCTGTATATAAACTCTTCGTTTCCCTTCTCCAAGTACCAACGCCTTGAGTTCATCAATTCGACCGCCATCTGCAAGAACTTCAACATCATCGCCCTGCCAGCCTCCTGCCAAATCAACCAGAGCCCGGGCGGTTGGGCTCCTGATCGCTACCGGACTTCGGGGAAACGAACCACAACCATCTTTGCTTAAGATGTATGGTGCGTACCTCTAAGATCTAATCAGGAAACGCCAAACCATGACAATTTCTACCGCAGCTGACAGAGTAGAAGTAGCGGAGCTCTCAAAGTTAATCAATAAGCGCAAGACAGATGACATACGGAAGTATAATATGGAGAGGATCAAATACGCTGTAAAGAACGGAGGTAGCCTGAAAGCAGTGAAGAGACGTCTTGGCGTGGGGAACAATCAGATGTATGCACTTAAGGATAAGCAAGGCAATGTCATCACAAATAGGGATAAAATAGTCACAGTGGCCGAGGAGTTCTATAGGGATCTGTACAGTAGCCGGGACATCCAGGATAATGCCGAACGAGACAGTAGTTCAGAAAAGATAGACATCCCACCAGTAATGACGAAAAGGTAAGAAAGGCTTTGAAAGAAATGAAAGGGGGCAAAGCACCTGGTGAGGATCAGATAACAGCAGACATCTTGAAGGATGGCGGAGAAATTGTACTTGAAAAACTGGCAAACCTGTATATGCAATGCCTAATGACCGCAATGGTACCGGAATCTTGGAAGAACGCGAACATCATCCTAATCCATAAGAAAGGTGACATGAAGGACCTGAAAAATTACAGGCCGATGAGCTTACTGTCAGTCGTCTACAAGGTACTTACCAAGGTAATCGCTAACCGAATTTCTGCAACCTTAGATTTCAGTCAACCTAAAAAACAAGCAGGGTTCCGTAAAGGTTATTCAACAATAGACAATATTCACGCGATCAATCAGGTGATAGAGAAGTGCTCTGAGTATACTGAACCCCTATATATAGCCTTCATAGATTATGAGAAAGCATTTGACTCGGTCGAACCCTAGCAGTTATTCAGGCATTACGGAACCAGGGGGTAGATGAGCATTATGTAAGAATACTAGAGGATATCTACAATGGTCTGCAGCTACCATCCTCCTCCATACGGAGAGCAGTAAAATACCTATAAGGAAGGGTGTCAGACAAGGAGACACAATCTCTCCAATGTTATTCACAGCATGTTTACGAGAAGTATTCAGAACGTTGGATTGGAAACAGGTGGGAGTAAAGGTTAATGGAGAATACCTCAGTAACCTCAGATTTGCTGATGACGTTGCCTTGCTAAGTAACTCGAGGGACGAATTGCAAAGCATGCTTTCCGCACTCGGTGAACAGAGTAGAATCGTGGGCCTGAAAATTAATATGAAGAAAACTAAAGTAATGATCAATAACCTCGGGACAGCACAGCGATTTGAGATAGGTGGCGAGGCAGTGGAAGTGGTAAGCGAATATATCTACTTAGGTCAAGCTGTGACCCCAGATCCCAACCATGAGGCAGAAATAATTAGAAGGATCAGAATGGGGTGGGGTGCATATGGCAGACATTCTCAGATAATGAATAGCAGCCTACCATTGTCGCTGAAGAAGAAAGTGTATGACAGCTGCATCTTACCGGTACTCACCTACGGGGCAGAAACTTGGAGGCTCACTAAGAGGGTTCAACTTAAATTGAGAACGACTCAGCGGGCAATGGAGCGGAAAATGATAGGTGTAAAATTAAGGGACAAGAAGAGAGCGGAGTGGGTCAGGGAGAAAACTCATGTTAAAGACGTATTACTAGAAATTAAGAAGAAGAAATGGACGTGGGCAGGGCATGTAATGCGAAGGCAAGATAACCGCTGGTCATTAAGGGTAACAGAGTGGATCCCCAGAGAAGGCAAGCGTTGCAGGGGGCGGCAGAAAGTTAGATGGGCAGATGAGATCAAGAAGTTTGCGGGGATAAATTGGTCACAGTTGGCACAGGACCGAGGTAATTGGAGATTAATGGGAGAGGCATTTGCCCTGCAGTGGGCGTAGATAGGCTGGTGATGATGATGATGATGATGCGTACATCACACAAACCGAATAAAAAATGCACTGCGCAGCCAGAAGTGGCGAAGACCGGAGATGCCGAGCGGAACGCGTTCCGCTCTCCGCTAGCAGACGACGCTCGCTTTCCTAGCGCAACTCGCAACCGCAGCGCCGCGGTGGCGAGAGTCGCGGCCGACCGCCTTCTCTCCACGGCCGCGGCGGGGAGATATGGAACTGAAACTAAAGCGTGGCAAACTGTTCGCATGGCGACGCAGTGAAACATCCCCCTCGCGAGGGGCACGATCAAATGCTGAGCATTTCCGGGGCCGCACGACGTTAAGTAGTTTGCGTTACGTTAATGTTGTTGCACTTGTGGCAACTGCTTACGAGAGAGCGCTCGTCAGCAGTAAAATTGGCAGCATCGGCGCACGTTGTGTCCGAGAGAGGGGAGAGAGGGTCCTTGAAACGTGCCTGGGCGCGCTATGGAATGTTGATCGCGCCGATAGCGAAACGTCTGAGCCGGGCATGTCGAGGCGAGCGATGCGAAAACTACGGACGCCAAGAACGGGTGACATCTTTAAGAAATGCTCTGCATTTAAAATGAGAAGACTATAACCAGATCTTGGCGTGATATGCTAAGTTACTACCCACTTAGTTTAACCTGCTGAGCTTCACGTGCTTGGTGGAGTTAGGTTTTATTAGCAGATTTGGTTTTTTCAGTCCTTTTACCAAAAAAAATGCAACCTGAACACAACGTGAAGTCCAACAATGCTTGGTGTTAGGCTCTTGTCGTGTTCCCTACATCCAATCTGCGGTGGAGCACGTTTAATGAATCGTCTGTAAAACAACCATGATGCCCTCGCGGTGTAGTTTCTGTGCGCTAAAGCAGTTCTTAAACCCGTCTTTTAAACGTGTAATAAAGCTGAAAGGTTGTAGTGAAGGGTATAGCAGGCCACCTCGCTTCTTTTAGGAGGCAAGCGTTTGCTCAAATATGGAGCAATGTTAGGTAGAATCGTTGCCACAGCGTCCAGTGCGAGATAGAGGTCCCTCGCTCAATGCACACCTGCGCGCGTTAATATGATGAATGTAGTCCTTGACAATGAAACGTTTCTCAATGTTTAACTCACAATCAGCACAATCCGGCGTGAGTCTCCTGTCGTTTCAGAGAAGTCAGCGTTCCTATACGCTTCTCTCCGGTTCAGCGGGCTCTTTAAACAACGACAGCTTCTGTGCTTGCTTCATTCCGGAGTACCCTGTGTTGGGCGGGCTAAAGGCATTTTTCGCAAAGTAAGTTTGGTCACGTTCCTGCTCATTGAAAGGAGGTAACCTTCGGGCACTCCCTAGCTGCTGTGCTAAGAAAACTGCTACAGATTTGGTAAAAATGAGCGATGTTATTTTTCCCCGCCTTGAAAAATGACGTTGCCCCGTGGTGTTACGGTCGGGTAAATGCTGGATAAAGTGTTACGTCTTATTACACCCTGCTGCATGCGCTGAAAGCTAATTAACGTAGCCCTGCTTTTCGGTGTGCATTGGGCAAAATGTCCCCCACCCCCCATATGTAATGCCTGTAAGGGCTTTTCGGGTAATCAAAAATGGTTGACTATTACGACACTCGGTAGTGTGAAATCTGAGCGAGCGCGAACCTGCAGTGTTCGCCATGTCGTCGCGTAGCTGCTGTGTCTCCGGAAGTGACAGCGTCGTCAGCAAACGCACTACAGCGCGCACTATACTTTGACGCAATTTCGCAGCCCGTCGACACCACCGAGCATGCCTCGCGCAGCATTGACTCACCGCACTCCCCCTCACACCTTCGCCATACTTTCTTCTTGCTAGCTCTGTCTCTATTTGGTGACCTCTTAATTCGCTCCGTTACAACGAAGCGGGCATTAACAGGAAACCGCCAGAGCTGGCGTGAAAGACCTGTGCTGTAAAATGAAAAAAAAAACCTCTTGTTAGCAATTGAAGCGTGCTTGCCGCCATACTCGAAAGGGTAAAGACTGAAATTTTGTTTTAGAGCTGAGACAACCAACTCTGATCTTATAGGCATGCACACCTTGGTAGGCAGACTGGGTAGTGCAAATGCCTGAATGAGCCGTCTTGTTTATTGCAATAATCATGCGCTCATTCTATTCGAAATTGCTAGGCTGTGGTAGCTCACTCCTCTCCATTCCAGCAGCGAAATACTTTTTTAAAGGAGTGCTGACACGAAATTTCTGTTACGTTTTCTCCTCGTGGCTATAGGTGCCTACAAGCCCGCTAATCATAGAATGACACATTAGATTGTCGAACGTAGCACGAAAAATTGGCCGTGTATCTGCTCCTTTCATTGCAAATGTCGACAAAAGACGATATTCTTTATCGACTTTTGCCAAGTAAAGGCCTCCCTTCGCTTTCCCGCTCACCCCTCATGTTCCTCTTGCGTCGCGCTCCTACCAAGGTAAAGACGCCAAATGTTTGTTTGAATCATTTTAAATTTAAAGCTTCTGAGGGGGTATCTCCATATACAAAGAAGATTTTTACTTAGTTATAGCTTTGAAATTTGGCGTCAGTACTCATTCAAGGAAGAAAAATGTAGGAAAAATTAAACAATTCAAACTTCGCGCCATGGTGACGTATATGAGCAGGAGTGGCGTTTTATGGAGTGACATCAATTTTAACTGTATGTCAACTGCGCATTAACATTCAAGTTATGCAATCTCCTAGTCATGTTTTTTTACGGTGGCTTAGGTGGACGGCTGCAAATCACACAAGATTTTGTGACGTCTTAGAAAAATTGCCTGAACGAGACTGGGGAGTCACCATTGGTGATACTGTATTTCCGATATCTCGATTCTTTTTAGAATTTGAGCATAAAATTGGTATTTTTACAGCTACAAAACACTTTTTAAACATTATAAGCGAGCTTGTATTGTCTTGGTGGTCTCTTCAAGTTTTTTTCAAATAGATGTCCGAACTGTTTTTTGGCCGTCCTATCACCGTAGTATAGGTGCTGCTAGAGTTGAAAGCAGCAGATATTATGGGATCCTGTTCATGTCATGTTCGCTCATTGTCTGGAATTATTCAAAATCGGGCCGCTCGCTACATCTTATTAGACAGATTTAGGTAGGCGTTCCGGGCGTTAGCTTTTGCTGGGCGTAAAGCGGAGCGTACGCTCGTCGCGAGGCGCCCATGGATAGTTTTAGTACATCGTTTTTCGTAGCCTGCGCTAACGCTTGCGGCACCACCTGTTGAACCTAACGCGAAGTACCCAAAGTTGACCACGGCCTCCGCGATCGGCGTCCGGCGGCGCGCCGTTGCTCCGGCCGTCCCAATCGCCCGGAGAGAGCGTAAGTTGAAAAGGGGGCGTGGCCGCGTATGCGGCCGCACCGCGGCGCGCGCAGCCGATGGTTGGAACGAAAGCCATGTATGCTGGAACGCTCATCGAAATGGCTTTTCGTCAACTTTCGCGCTTCCTATCACAATAAAATGAAAGCATAGCTGATTTTATGGGTGCAAAGCGGCTCATAGAACCTGAAAATGCATTTATTTTAGCTGCGATTGCAGCAATGCGACTTATTTAACATGGGATGCCCTCGACGCACGGACAATATTCGCTACCACCGATGGGAAATTTCTGGCGCCGAAATAACGTTCGGTTCGCTAAAATGTCATTATTTTTTCGGGTATTTCTTATCCCGGCTTATGTATTTTATATAGTCTGCATGGATAATGCAGTTCAGTAGAGCGTGGGGCGCGATCGCGTCGTACCCACGACAGATGGCTGTGCTCTTATCTAGCCTTCGAATTAATGCCTGTTTGGCAGAAAAGCACCCGTCTTATTTTTAGAATTAACGCGTTTAAGGAGATTACGTTGAGCGATAGCCTCAAGGATGCGGCAATCTGCTCTACACATGCGCGTTAAGCAAGTAATGGTTTCAATTTCAGTCGCAACAAATTTAAAAAACTTAGTCAGGTGCACTCTGATATCATTGTATTCTTAAACGTATTTCGGTGGCCACAGGCAAGCCCATTTTTCCTATTTTGGAATGAATACCCGGCACATTTAAATTTTCAATTACTGATTTCAAAGCACGTCTATGTGCTAAGCAATGATGACAGCTTTCATGTTTGTTTTGGACATTATCCACTTATGTACACACTAAAAGTTGGAAACCAAATGTGTACTGCACACTCGTTCAAGAGCTGCATAGTTTATTAAACAGTTATTTACAAACTATATTGCACTTACATTCACAAATCTACACTTTCAAGGCATCTGCATGTCTTCAAAAACGGAACAGTTCACACACGAAGCACTTTGTGATGCAGGGGCTTGGGCACCAGTTTTTTGCGGTACGCGGCTTTGTCCGTGACAGTTGCACCAACATTGGCAAGCAGTGGCTGAAAAAAAAGTGTTAAAGTCAAACGATGGTTTATGCCGAGATTTCGGTAAAAAAAAATCCATAATTTGCACCAACGCCAGTTGCATTGAATCCTTTAATTAAAGTCGGATGCGGCGCTTCAATGAATGCTATTCGGGATATTCGAAAGCTATTCGAAGCTTTTTCTCAGCCCATCGCTGTCGTTTTTCTCGATCACATAAATCTAGATCAGCTCCAGCCTGCGAGCAACGAGTGCTCGCAGGCTGGAGCGCCGAAAGCTTCACAATATTTTGCACACCATTTCAGCAGTGTAATATTCAGGCCAGCCTTTACAGCTGCTTACATGCGCGGGTTCTTCAAATGACTTACAACGCGCCGCAAATAGCTGCATGCCGCAAACAACGAATATAAATATCTTGTCGTAAATAAAAAAAAAGCATGGGCAAAATCATATAATCAATAGGCTGCATAACACGTGTTCCGTGAACGAGGCTTCAAACACGAAATATACAAAAATTGAATTTCTAAAAATAACTGCCGAAAATCAAACACGGCACCTGTATAAAAATGCAATCACTGCGCTTGATTGTTGTCCATAACCCACCGTACGCGGAAATAAAAATATAACGGCTGTTCCAGCAGGCAGGCACCCGATAATTCGCTCGCCGAAAAGTTGATGATTGATTGATTGATTGATTGTGGGGTTTAACGCGCCGACGCAACGCAGGCGATGAGGCGCGCCGTAGGGAGGGCTCCGGATTAATTTGGACCACCTGGGGATCTTTATCGTGCGCCGAAATCTCGTACACACGGGCGTTTTTGCTTTTCGCCTCCATCAGAAAAGCGGCCGCCGCGGCCGGGAATCGAACCCGCGACCTCGTGCTCAGCAGCGCAACGCCTTAGCCACTGAGCCACCGCGGCGGGTTCGCCGAAAAGTTCTCGTCCCCAAATGTCCCCGCACCGAAATGTCATGCACTGATCACAGCGCAACAATCACAGCGGGATTAACTTTTCACGGCACAGTGACATACCTGGGTTTCAGTGCTGTTCCTCGAGCTCCTAGACAAGCGGACTTCATGACCTGGTCGTCGGTTGGTCAGCTTAACAAAATAAGTTGCCACACCGTTCTGCCTGATCCCCGGCAGCGAAGAAACGCAGCAACAAAGGCTCCGCAAAGCCGTCCAGGGGAGCCGGTGCAAGCTTCCCAAACACCGCCATCTCGCGGCGCGTTCAGGCGTTAGCCGCATTACATGTTTTTGCTGGGGGACGCGCCGAATGGGACGGCCGGAGCAACGGCGCGCCGCCGGCAGCCGATCGCGGAGGCCGTGATTTGACCTTTTTCACGTACGTGGCTACCCAAGGAGAGCAGTGGCTGGATGGCGTTTTTTTTTTTTCCAATGCGTTAACGCTGGTTTCGATTGTAAACTCTTGCAAGTATGATAAAAAAGACCCTCTTACCTCGATTCAGTATTAGGGAAAAATATGATACACCCGTCGCGATTGTTTTGCCCAACCTTGCAATGCCGAAGTTTTGAAGCAACACGCAGTGCTCGGGATACTCACTTTATTCAGCTCTGAAATGTGGTAGGACCATGCGACAAATACAACTGGGCATGGCATGCGGCGCTAATGCGACGTGCAAAATGAAACAGCGGTTATGCTGGCACGGCGGTATAGCATACACTTCACCCTGGTGGAGCAACGCAATAAAATATACGGTGCGTTCCTATTACTCACTTCCTCTTATTTGTGGAGTCCAACTAGAAATCCTTCACGTTTCACACGGGTAGGGCAAAGTCCTTGGCTCGCACCTGATGGTGCGACGACGGCGCAGGCGAAAATTCTTGAATGCCCGAAATGGAGGCCACCGATCTGCACCAACACTGCACGCATTCCACCACCGCGACACGAGCAAAAAACACCGCCACCCGCTTCGGGAGCCATCCGGGTTATCCTTGGTCTTTCATTTCTGGCCTGTATGCCTGTTGGAACTGAAACGTAGTCGCCCAATGAGAAACGCACGCGACGGTTCGCGTTTTCAGTCGCGGAACCTCAGGCCGCCGACATCGACGAGGCAGCAGCCATTTTGGAAGCAAGGTGCCTTCCCGGAGGTCCGCAGCGCCCCGCAAGCGCCCCAGAGAATACGCTCCCAGTCGTTGCGTGCGTAGCACCGCATCGTCGGGGCGTTTACGCAGCATACTGCGCATGCGCAGTCGCGACCCGCCCCGACGGGGCGTACGCTCGTCCGGAGCGCGCGCCCAACTAAATCTGTCTATTGTCCTATTAACATACTGCCAGTGTTTCGTCAATCAAAAAAAAAAAAGTTAAGCGGCCTGACCTGTCAGTGCGGCGTAAAATGTTCTCGTCTGTGTTTTTTAAATGCAGAGCATTTCAGTAACTCACGATGTCACCCGCGTTGTCCCGTCGTAGTCCGCACCGTTCTTGTCTGCACCCCTCCCCCTACACTATATAAAAGAAAATACTATCCGGCGCCAGGTTTCGATCCCTCGACCCTGCGGGCGGAACGCAATGTGCATGGTGCTGTACCCACTGCGCCACAAAGCCGACACAGATTGGGACGCTACGAACGCGCCTTATATCGTTGACTCATTCAAATTACTGCTGACGAGCGCTCTCTCGTCAGCAGTTGCCACAAATGCAACAACATTAACGTAACGCAAACTACTTAACGTCGTGCGCCCCCGGAAATGCTCTGCATTTGATCGTGCCCCTCGCGAGAGGGATGTTTCTGTGTGTTTGGAGAGGCACGAACGAGTTGGAAGCATTTCTGCCTCTAGGCAGCCGCGTGGCGCCATCTGCATGCTTCTCCGCGAGACTCGTAGAAGCGGCCTGAGGGCGGGAGATTCAAATCAACATTTGTGTTCCAGTCCTTCGCGAGCATTTTTCTCCTTCCTACCTTACTGTCGGGGGGGGGGGGGGGGGGGGGGGGGGGGCGAAAGGGTTCTTGGAACCTTTTTTTGTTGTTTTTGACAAAAGAACCAACTCCTCGCCGCCATCGCATTCATTACTGATACAACCCTTGTCAGAACTGCTGTACATAATGCCTATTCTTCGTACAATATTATAGCAGATTGGGTATTGTTTGCATGTCGTGTAAATATTGTACATTCACTGTTGCCATACGCGCATCTTAAGCATTCCACTGTTGCAAAAACTTCATATTCTCTTCTCTTGTTTCACCACTCCTTTCTGTTGCGCCCTATGGGCCATGAAAGTGTCTGTAATCAATGAATGAATAAATAAAGACGTTTTTCCTGTACGCGAGTCGCAGTTTTCCTGTAATTCACTGACGCAACGACTTTGTCCACTACTACTAGCACTTGCCAAAAAACTCCCCACAGCTACTTTTTGCAACAAGGCTTCTGCAAATAATGTGACGTTTTCCTAACTATATTTCGCAATGCACAGTGCTGCACATACATTCACTGCAGAAACAAAACTGCCAATAAACGGATTAGACTTCCTCGTTTACTAGGGGATCTGTTTACAGAGTGTCCGCTGCAGTTACTTTCACTGGTTTTGGAGGCATTTACTTGGCCAATGTCGACCGAGGACTGTCATCTGTTGTTGACATTTGCAACAAAAGGAGCAGGTACTCGGCCATTTTTTTTTACAAAATCCCGCAGACAAATGAAACGCAAAAAGGGCTATTGTAAGTCTAAAAGTAATCTACACAAGACGATTCGAACTGCTTAGAGACATCTCGGCCAGGAAGTTATTTATAAAAGCCGTCCTGAAGAAGAAGTCTTGTAGCTCTGGCGACGCTTATAGACGTCTATCTGGGTGCTAGCAAAACATCTACAGGACTTCTTGTAGGATGTCTCAACACCTTCTTGTTGACGTCTATATAAGTTCTTTTCATGGAGTTTTTGAGAACTTTTCAAGAGGTCTCAGGAATTAAGTTATCCACGTTTACTAAGGGGTTCCTTCGTGGCACCCGCTAAATTCTTTCTCTGTACACACAGGTTAGCCTGAAATATAGCTACGTGCTGTCCCCACAATTGACGCACCCAGCAGCTGCTTTTGCAACATTGACTCGACTACCCGCTGTTCTCCAAATAAATATCTTTGCTTAAACTGGCACGCAGTTTAAATGATACCAAATAGGAGAAGGGCTGGTCATTGTTGAGCATTCTGGAAGCAACCTCTGGGCATGTTAATTGTTGACAGCTGGCAGCAACATCTACAACCGGCCTGTGTGAACAGAGAAAGCATCAAGCGGGCAGCACAACTGAAGGTGATGTTAGCACAACATAAATAGGGGGTATTCACATAAACTCACAGGAATAGAGTTGCTTGATGCCAGCTAGGTCTCATTTCACATGTTTTCTATCCTGTGTACAACAAAATGATAAAATCAACCTGTGATCTTTTGAAAACCAAGCTTTATTTGTAGTGCAACATTAGGTATATGCATTAAAGCAGAAAGAATTACAGGAGAAAGCTCTCACAAAAAAAGGTAACCGTCAACCTACTATATATTTATGAGCAGGGATGATAGCTTCATGTGGCAGTCATCAGCAGTCTGGCTTGTTCCTATGAATCTGAGTGTCCTTGCTTCTTGCCTCCACCGGTGTTGCCCCATGCCAGCAGAATTCCTGGGTAGAACACAAGGCACTGTGTCACACACAATGGGTACCAGTAGTGAGCAGTGAAAGGTATCAGACAGACAGCTACTTATTAAATTTCGTTGATGCGAAAGCAAGCCACACAAATGGTTCGTTGGGGCGAGGACTGTGTTGCACTCACTTCTCTGGCTAACTGATGGAGAACTGGAAATTTTTTGTCGATACGGAAATTTCATTGAAGCGGAGTTCGTTGTAGTGGGGTTCGAGTGTATTATACATGGGTATAGGTGCCAGAAAGCAAGTATAAGAATTAAGGCTGCAGTAATTTTTATCCTTTATCAAAAAGAATGAATTTCCAGGAAGGCAGAAAGGAATGTGCACCAGCAGCTGTAAATTGTCACACCTAGGGATGGACACCAGTATGTCCACTCGTGTATGGAGTGGGGGAGGGCAATGACAGACAGATAGAGAGAGGAGAGACAAAGGCACGAGGGGGTATTGATTGTTTTATGCCCGACGCTACACAGGCGATGAGGCACGCCATAGTGGAGGGCCCCAGATTAACATTTTGACCACCTGCACGGGATCTCAAGCACAAGGGCGTTTTAAATGCAGAGCATTTCTTAGCCTCGCCTGTTCCTGCGTCGGACGGTGTCAACAGTTCCGCGTCCGCAGCAGGTGCGCCTCTCCTTCCCTCCTCTCTCTCAACAGCAGCTGGCGCGCGCATGCGTCGTAGTCAGCCCGTTCGCTCCGTCGCGGGTCTCGGCGTAACAGGTGCGTGATAGCAGCCCGGTGGGGCGTGGAAGGGGCGCGCGCTGCTTCGCATGCGCGCTCTCCCCCCCGTACCGCTCTCCCCTCTACTGCGCGCGCTGCAAATATAGCGGCTAGCGGTCGCTCGTGTTTCAGTCACTGCGTTGCTCCTTCCTTCCTTGGTTGACGCTCGTGCCCTCACTGCGTTGCTCCTTCCTTCCTTGGTTGACGCTCGTGCCCACGTTTACTCGTGTCTGCTACTCCAGCATCACGGAAGAAGTGATGGAAGCAACACTGCCTTCAATCAGTACTGAGGACCCAATGCTCTGCATTTACTCGTGTTCCCCTCGCGGGAAGGCGCGGGAATTTTTGCTTTCGACCTCCATCAGAAAAGCGGCCGCCACAATCGAAAAGCGAACTTGCGACCTCAGGCTCAGCTGAACACCACCTTAGCCACTGAGCCACAGCAGCGGGTTGTGGGGTATTCAAAGGACACCGAAGTGAATTTGTCAAGCTCCTGTCTTTTTTGTTTGAACTGCGTATAATGGCTCAAATAGACACACTTTTCATCGTTTATCCTGTCGATAAGGCGGTATTTATTTTATGAGGCCTGAAAGAGGAAAAACTGCCATGCGCGGTCTGAGGCAGCCACAGCAACTAAAGCAGTGATATTCATACGAGTTACTACGTAATTGGACGATGTCCAAGATTAGAATTTAAACCAGTTTGTTTTGGTTCTGTAAAATACCGTATTTACTCGCATAATTTGCACACCCTTAAGTTTTGCCAGGTTTACAGAAACAAAACTTACCTACATATTTTGCACTCCCTGCCTCACCCAAGACAACCGATCAGCGCGCCCACTAAACAAGCACGCGTTGGATGGCGGCATGGCGCATGATACACACATGATACACAATACTGCACGTGCATTGTCTTCTTTTTTTTTCACTTTTTCCGTGTCCGCGCCTGGATATTCTTCCCCATCGCCCCTCTGTGACGGAGTGTAGGCGAGAAGGAACATTCAGGTGTCCTACCCGGCTACCCGCTCTTCCCAACACATGCACACTACTTCTACCCGCCGCGGTGGCACAGTGGATAAGGTGTTGTGCTGCTGAGCACAAGGATGCGGGTTCAATTACCAGCCGCGGCGGCCGATTTTTGATGGAGGCAAAAAGCAAAAACGCCAATGTTTGAGATTTAGGCGCACATGAAAGATCCCCAGGTGGTCAAATTATTCTGGAGCACTCTACTACGGCACACCTCATAGCCTGCGTTGCACTGGCGCATTAAACCCTACAGACAATAAAATCAATCGCATCACTTAAATCATCCTTTCCGTTGGAGGCAGAACTGCCCAAGCGTGAGCCTTCCACCTCCTTTCCATTCTCCTCCATGGTGAGAATTCACACACAACACGCACAAACGCCTCCGCGGAGTCGCAAGGACTAATTTCTGCATTAGAGGTGTGAGGGCATATCAGCCCCGCCGCCATGTTGCCCGAGCCTTGCCAAGTGCCGGCTCCACTTTTGTGCGTTTGCGCTGCGACGGAATCTTCTGCCTCTCTTTCCTGCATATGCGCTGTGATGGAATCCACCCTACGTGTTTCTTGTTTCACCAGCCAGTCAATTACCTTTGTTACAGTAGGATGGGCTACAATAACCATACATCGAAATTCAAACTCAGTGTCACTGCGTTTGCCGAGTAAAAAAGAAACCGTGTCACCTTAAAGCACTTTAACGTGAACGACAGCCATGTGCGGTATTTAAGAAAGCAGAAGGGTTCACACCAAAATACGAAACCTAAAAGGAGGGTGTTTTGGTGACATAAGCAAGGAGTTTCCTGCCGTGGCTAAAGAGCTGTTGAAGTATGTTCAACAGCTGAAGTCGTCCTGTCTCGCAGCGTCATGCAAGATGCTGCAGTGTGAGGCAACGAAGATCGCACATGAGGAAGGGGTATCTGCTGTGGTATTCAAGGCGAACAGAGGCTGAATGATCTACTTCATGAGACGCCACCAGCTGTGTCTCAGGCGGAGAATGACCCTCTGCCACCGGCCACCGGACTATGAGGAGAAAATTTTGTTTCACCACTTTGTGGTTGGATTACACTGAACGGGAAGCTCCATCATGTCCCCCGATTGGGAGCCCCGAAGAAACATCGGCGATGTTCAACATGCCGCCCAACAGCAAAACGAGCGAAAAATATGTCTATCTGTGCCCATCAAGACCGCCGGGCTGCAAAAAATAACGCTGCACGGTGATGCTTGCGTGACCACCGCCGCGGTGGCTCAGTGGCTAAGGCGTGCGCTGCTGAGCACGACGGTCGCAGGGTTCGATTCCCGGCCGCGGCGGCCGCTTTTCTGATGGAGGCGAAAAGCAAAAACGCCCGTGTGTACGAGATTTTCCGCGCACGTAAAGATCCCCAGGTGGTCAAAATTAATCCGGAGCCCTCCACTACGGCGCGCCTCACGCTGCGTTGCGTCGGCACGTTAAACCCACAATCAATCAATCGATGCTTGCCGTGACAGCAGATGGCCGCAAACTCCCGCCCTTCGTCGTTTTCGAGAGAAAGACGGTGCCCAAAATTGAAGCTGGGAGGTCGATTTCACGTCCATGCCACAGGAAACCGGGTGGATGAATGAGGAGCTAATGCGGGATTGTATTGACACTGTCTGGAGCAAAAGACTGGGGGCTTTGCTGCGACTTTCATCGCTGTAGGTGCACGCGAGCTTTAAAGGGCATCTTGTAGAGAGTGGTAAGGGAGAAGTTGCGTGACATGCGGACCAACCAGGCACGTTATTTCGGGTTGCCTAACACCTGCCCCTGCAGCACTTGGATGTGTCGGGCCAACAAACCGTTCATGGACTATGTGTGCAAGATGTATGTTGAGTGGATGGCCCGCAGAGAGCATGGACTCACTCCCACTGGGAGGATAAAGACTGCAACTGGAGACAGCTTGGAGCTTTGTCTTCCCCAGAATCTTGGAGCACAGCTTCAAGAAGAAGGGGCCGTCGAGTGCGCTCAACGGAACTGAGGACGATGCGCTCTGAGGAGCAGTGACGGCGGCTATGTAGACTTGGGGTCGGACCTCTCGACCAGCGATTCAGACTTGACCGCAACTGGACTGGACTGGTCAAAAGTATGTTGTGTACTTTTGACTATTTTTTACGTTGTACTTTTGACTGTGTACTTCTCACTTCTTTATTTCGACTACTTTTCTGTGTACTTTTGTACCTTTGACTGTGTACCCAATAAACGAGTATTGTTAGGTTGTGCTATCATACTTGAGTTTTTCTTTGTATATTCCGCGGCACCACCGTTTACAAGTCATTTCAGGCTTTTCCGCGAAGTACCCACGTAATTTGCGCACCGCCTTTTGTAGCCCTAAATTCACAAAACAAAGCCTGTAAATTATGCTGCTAAATACGGTAACATATGCTTTTGATCTGACGTTATCGTTGGCTGGTCATTCTTGATATCTGAATAATCGGCATACCGCGCTTCTCGTATGTTGTCAGCTGTAAAATGCGTCAGATAAGCCTGCCAGCAAAGCTTAGAATCGCAACAATCACTATCTGAGGCATACGCAGTGGATGAGTGCCGTCCACACAACCGGAGACACCCAAAGCGCTGTGTTTTCCCCAACCTTTGGTGTTTGCCTGGCTTGTACCTGTATCGTAAGAGGCGTGTTCGCACCAGGCCAGCGGTCGGCCGATTCAGGACGGTGCCCACAAGCAGTTGGTGCTTATGGCAACACCACACCAAGGAGAATTCGCCAGCGCGTCAGTGTCGGTCTGCATGCATTCTGCAAACTCGCTTGTGGGGCAATGAATGTTACAGCGCCAAAATTGTGAATTCAGTATAGAAAATACCGCCCCAAAACAAATAAACCACTTAAAAAAATAAAACGTGCTAGTGGGATTTGAGCTTCCGAATTGCATAACAATATACCTAGTGCTCCAGATCACTCCGCCATAAGCCAGTGTTGGCAAGGGGAAAAGTAAAATGTATGCAATGTATACCCAGTTCCCATTTTTATCTAGGTTTGGCATTCGAAGTAGTTCAGACGACGATTTCTTGAACAGCACTTGTGCAGTAAGCATCCCTCAAATTTACACAAATACCTCACGTTTAGTGACTGCATTCCTTTAGCAGAAAAGCGTTCACAGATATGTAATCATGCTGCTGACTGCTGTGCTAGTTTACCCGGCACAAAAAGCGCTTCATGCATCCTGATTTTTCCCTGTATGGTAAAAGTTTCAGTTGACCTTATTCCCCTAGTACCTATATTAAGTAGAATAGAATGCAAGCTGGGGCTAGTTGGTACATTCCGAAAAAGAAAACTGCGCATAAAACGAGGACACAAGAGAAGATGACTAGGCACACAGGGCACAGACTAGCAAGTGATTTCTTATTTGAGTGAGAAACACATCATGAAGGAAACTGCGATCTACGCATGTGCGATAACCTAGGGCACAGGACTAAGATAAACAACCAAAACTACAGCCAAAAGACTGAGGGCAAAACGGGTGACAAGGCACTCTCCACTAGGCATGTGCAATCGCTTCGCACATAAACAAACAAGGCGAGGGCTGGGGTAGTCCAAGGGCACTGAAAATCACCCCCAAGAGTCCAGTCACGAAACGCAATCTCGGTGCTTAGTAGAGACACCGACGGTGAACTGACGCAATTGATCTTCGCCTTTTTTTTCAGAATCATGTACTCTTCAAAAATCTACCTTCTGCGCGCACCCCTGTAACGCTTTTGTCACTTCGCATGCTTTCAGGCCTTTGCAGTCTTTACAGTGGGTGGCCAGGTTGCTGCCGGTAAAATTGCGGAGGCTGTCGGCGTGTACCCTCAGTCGATCATTAATGCATCGGCCCGTTTGGCCAATGTACCATCACCCACAGGACAAGGGGGTTTCGTAGACGACGAATGCTTGACAATTAACAAAGCGCTTCTCATGTCTTTTCCGGCACCCCGCATGTCTATTTTCTTCAGAGTTTACACGGTTACACAACTTGTGTAGCTTGTTAGGTGCCAGAAAAACAACACGAACCCCCGCCTTTTCACCAGCTTTCTTGATGCTGTGCCCAACACTGTGGACGTAAGGTTCGGGCCTCCGAATTAAAGATTCAGCACAACTGGCGGTTGTGACTCTGCGACGGTGCCAGTGGCCCAACCAGCTGCGCCAATTGAAGGGGTGTGTGCTTGTTCCTATGTTCCTAAGGACGGCGTATGTATAGGGTCGTGTCTTGCCCCAATATTGGGTGATCTCCTACTCGCACGTTTTGACAGAAAACTTCGTCAACTGCTTCCGTTGCTCCGCACTAACGTCACTAAGATTTTCCGCTTCGTTGACGACTTCCTAGTGCTGTATCAGCTCAATTCAGAGGGCACTACACATCAAGTTGAAGAAGTGTTTTGAACTCTTTCGTTCCACCCTCAATGTCTTTTCGTAAACAATGGAAGCACCGGTCGGGGGATTGATGCGGTTGTTGGATATAGAGCCCAAGGTGAACCGTGACCATGTGCGTTGGATCTATTCCCCTCGATCCAAAAAGTACCGCTTCAGTTCACGTCAGCTCTCGGGAATGCGCTGCAGCGCTCGTGCACACACCAAGCTGAGGCGAGTTTCTGTTCACAGGTGGAGCGACTGAGAAGCAAGGTTTCTTGCGACCTTATCGAGTTGGCAGAAGCTTCTTGTCGACAACAAGAAGACTGACGTGCCAAACGGGGCAAGGCGACAAGGGGGCTCAGGAGGAGGACGTTCATGCGTGCGACGCACCAGAACACTGTCACCACAGCACCTCACCATCTTCCCTATTCAATACGCGTGCAGTATGCCTGGGTGGCTCATCTTGCACGGCCGTCATCACATAAATATCGTTGCAGCCATGGACAGAGAAATTTTCCTTACTCAAGCTGCGGTTTGAAGCAAGGCAAGAAATAAGGAAGCAGCACACGGTAATGATACCGAGATAGCACGAAACAGGTGCGTTATCCGCGCCGCTGTGTCTGTCCAACCATTTGACGGTGCATTCGCTGCGCAAAGTTCTCAACCACCGCCCTAACATTCAGGAAGAAAACAGGAAGAAAAACGGCACGCTTGTTTTTGTTGTGCGGCCTGCTTAGCATCTGCAGTTGTAGGAGGCGTGAACAGTGGAGTCCGAAATTTCTAAGCGAAAACAACAAAACGACAAAGAATTCGTGAACCCACGGATCACGCAGAAAACACACAATCCACACGAACGTTCTTGCCAACCACCCCCGCCAGAAACCACGTTTCGCATTGTGCACTGTGCTTCTGCCCGATGCGCAGAGTGCCAAACCGCCACTCATGGCATTGGAGTCCACCATGCAGGTAGTGCCATTTCATGGTAAAAGCCCAGTGTATACACCGTTCAGCAGTGCAGGCAACGAGAGCTTGAATATTTGTGGAGAGATGTGTAGCACACTGAAGGTATGCGATTTGGAAAAGGGCTTCTCATTCAAGTCAGGCTCCATATACATAGAAAACAATTTATGTGAGAGGTCTGGTCACACTTTTCACTAAATGAGCATGTCATTGTAAGGTGAGGAAGCTGGTTTCTCCCGACGAGCACATGGCATACAGCTGCATGTGGTACATTAACACCTACAGTGACATTTTTGAAGTAAGCATCCCATTAGCACTCATTTAAGCAATGTTGGAACACCACGAGTCCTTAAAGAAGTCTCGTGAAATATGCACTCGTGACCTCACAAAATGCAGCCCTCCTTTTAACAACCATGTTCACTAAGCACAAAGAGACACAGAAAGAAAGACGGAGGTAAGCACAACCAGGGTGCCACTCACAACTAAAATTTATTTTGAAAAGAAGAAACATATATACACACTCTTGGTGCATGTCACACATTGATACTATGAATTGCATCACATGTCCTTACCTAAATACACTACGTCTTGCTGTGAGAGTGCTATGGACGGCTGGAGGGCGCATTTGTTGCCTTGTTTTCTGATTGCGCCCATTGCAAATATTTCCCCGGTTCTTGATCTTTATTTTGCAAGCAAGTGGTAGCACCAAACTTGGCAGTGCCTTTACACTCATCAAAATAGGTTGCCAACTGTAAGACGTTGCCTTTGTTCGTGATTGTCTTGTAGGAAGCAGGCGTGAAGCCGCATCTGCTCTTCACACGCCTGGCCAAGGCGGTGGCGAAGCGTGAGCGGACTGTGCCGGTACCTCATCTGCTGCAGGCCGAAACAGCGCGTCCGTGAAACCGTAGTGCGCGAGCACGGCAGCGCGAAGGTCGTCGTAGGGGGTTTCGCTGGGCGGTGGTAGGGTGAGGACGCAGCGGAGCTCGAGCGGAAGCGTCTCCCAAAGGATGGAGTGCTTGAACGGCTGTATTGTGACGTAATTCAGCGAGAACGTAGCCTCAAGCTTGATAAACCAACCTCGGAGGGTTGCGCGGCTCGAACTCCGGTATTCGCCATGTCGGTGTGCCACTGGCTGGGTCACAGGCGCGGAAAGTCCGGGTCACCACTTTGTAGGAAGCAGGCGTGAAGCGGGTGCGTCTTCCCGCATTTATTTATATCGGGGACAACTTTCTGTGGCAATGGAGCGAAAGCTACGGAGGGAGGGGGAGGGGGAGGCTACCTGCTCTGTGTTACTGCGCAAGGCAGTTCCCAATAAACTAGTTTCAGTTTCAGTTTCGGCGTGACCGATACGCATTTGACACAGTCATTTCTTCGCATAAGCTCCATAGTTGAGTGCTGCTGAACCACGATCACCGAGCATGCAGCGACATTAGCGTCTCCTTCCACACGCTTCATTTGTTTGTAAACACCGGGCCAACGCTTTGACTGGACACGGCCCGAGAGGCCGTGAACTGGAGAACTCAGACAGACTGTGGACTCTGTATCGTTCAGAAAAGAAGTGAATTTTGTAAACACTGCAGTTTTGACAGAATGCACCGATCTGTAAACTCTTCTATTGGGCAGCACCACCGGCATGTTGCGGCCGTACTTACATAGCGCGGTCACGGTATACCGAAAGAGCAGCGATGGACACATGCGTACGCATGGCGTACGCACACGCTCGCTACGCCGTGAAACTGGCTAACCGAACGGATTGCGAAAACGGCGGGGAGTCCAGATTGCATCAGTCTGCCTTGGGCGTACACTTTTCAAACCACTCGCTTTGTTTTACTTAGACAGCGAAGCTTTACAAATGCTATGCGAAGAATGAAGTGGCGAGCTGCTGAAAGCCGTCAATAAAAATGACGTGTTTTTTTTTTTTCGGAGGGAACTGTTGCGACGCCAGCGGCGACAGCCGCAACCAAAAATGTTCGAAAATGTAAAAAAAAAATATCCTTGTTTCATATATTCTGCCTAGCAATTTAGTGGCATTACCAATGCAAGTCTAAAACTTAAGAACTAAATATTCTTGAATTGCCGAGGTTACCTCGAGCCAATTATTTTGTTGAACTACTTCCAGGTGCGCAGTGAAAAGGCGTTGTCCGGCTGCGTAGCCTTGACTGCATTGCCGCAGAAAGTTGTCCCCGAGTATAGGTCGCGTAGGCCCGGCCAGCACAAGGGGCCGCCCAGCTGCTGAGTCCGACGGTTCGATGTGTTCTCTGGCACGTAGGACTGCCCACGCAGCCCGGGCAAGCCTCGCTGATGATGTGGGATGATGCAGATGATGAAAGTGGCGCTGCTAGAAGATGGGGTGCACGCCACTACAGTCTGTTCGTGTTCCTTTGGTCTTTCATTGATGCATCTTACCATTTGTTTTAGATAGCTCACTGAACCGATAATCCAATATCATAAACCACCCCTATGGCCTATCTGATATGCTGGGACTGATGTTTTATGCCCCCGCCTTCGCTTGGTGTTGCGCCCATTGTTTGAGCTTTCTTTTTGATGGCTGCAGTATGCCTCCCAACTTCTTTGGTGCCTTAAACACCACCCTTACCCCTATCTTGACGCCACATTCTTCAGCTCGTGTGAAAGCTTGTGTGCATTCGGAATCAACACGTATTCCCAATTCTTTTCTTTTTCCTGATGCAAGCTGGATGTTCATGCACCTGCTTTCACCTATCTGGCCATTTTTTTCACAGGCTCGCATGAGTGCGCATTTTGGATAACCATCACCCCTCAAACGCGCCATCAGTCCCAGCCAAGGGTGGTTTTTGATATTGGATTGTTGGTCGAGTGAGCTATGTAGGACAAATGGGAAAGATGTGTTGAATGTAAGACAAAAGGAACATGAGCGTGCCATCAATAACAAAGACAGACTTTCACACCTGGCCCCCCAT